>CM035806.1:1467101-1522101 GCA_020466095.1 Chlorops oryzae | reverse complement strand
AACCGCCTCTTCCCCACAAAAAAAGTAATTTTTCAAAAATTCATACATTTTCTCTTAAATAGTTTTTACATATGTATATGTAAGTAAATTCCAATTTCCGATTAGCTACACAGAAAGATTTTTGTGCGTAAATACAACCAATTTTTTAATCAATATAACAAATTCGTTGTTAAAACTCCTCAGCCTATTACACTTTTTGTTATATTAACAAATCGTTTAATTGGGACAATTACTCGAATTATTAACACTCAATAAACATTTTCAAACAACGATTTGTAATATCAACAACCAAAGGTATTAATAAAAATAAACCAATTATTTTAAATAAATAAAAAAGGAAAAAATGCCTCATCTACATATTCCATGATAAAAATTTGAGTCTGCAAAGTCAGTTTACGGAAGATAATTATACATTATAGCATCATAAACATATGTGAGTCAATTTTTGATTATATTGTCCCTTCTTGTATGTAAGTCCGCATAAAGCTAATGAGAATTTTAGAAAAATTCAATATTACGAACTTTTCCCGAATTTCGTGACACTCACAACAACAACCGAATTCCGTGGTGAACTACTGATGCTATAATTTTTGGAGTATTCACTCAAATTTGTAACTAAACACACTTGTGATGAAATTTTTTTATGTTTTCTTTCTAATGTAATTTTTTTAAAGTTTTTTATGATAGTTTATGCAATTTTGTACCTTTTTCATTCAGAAGAGCTCCAAAAATATATAGTTTATGCATTCTATTTATCATGATATGTAATAAGTGCTTGAGCCACTAATTATGTATCGAGCAATTTTAGTTATGATATCACTGAATATTTCATATCAGCTGTTCTGTGGTGGAATTCAAACTTTTTGGGAATCGGTCATAGTCGGTGCATGAGTACTCTGCTTTAGCGTTCCTCAATAATATGAGCAAAATTTTATCTAATTATTTTTAAAATAAAATGAGTTCTTATAAAAAACCTTTGATTAACACTTATATATATATGATTCTTAACAAAAATTTTAGTTCATGTTACAAGATTATAAAATATTTGTTAGACCAGAACCGGAATTTTCATGGGGGCGTGCTACGTTTTTGATTTTTCCATTAGAATGCATGCACAGGGGGCCTACTTCAATTCAACACACACGTTTTTTGCCAAGTGCCATCTATAGTACTAAATATATGTCATAAACATATGTGAGCTATTTTTTGATTATTTTGTCCCTTCTTCTATGTAAGTCCGCATAAAGCTAATGAGAATTTTAGAAAAATATTCATATGCACTTTCAAAAATTTCAAACAAATGTTTTGTCAAGTGTGAATAATTTTGGAATTTAATACAACAAAATAATCAACCAAATTTTTTTTCAAAATTTAATATTACGAACTTTTCCCGAATTTCGTGATTTTTTTTGAAATTTTTAATTGAGACAGTTAAAAAACCGATGAATCGAGTTTAACAAACGCCATTAATTGGAATTTTTCGTAGCCAGTTTTTCTGTGTATATCGAGGCCCATTATATGGAATTTCAAGTCGATGGAATTGTTTTCTTCAATCCCGTTTCGAGAGTTATTAAAAAGGAGAGCAGAAAATAGAAAAAAAAAAATTCGTCTGCTTCGGTCAGAAGCGAGTCTTAAGGCCCTTTAGATATAGCATAAATTAAACAGGTTAGACAAAAAAAAAAAAATAAATAAATAAAAATAAAAAAATATAATCTCGCAAAAAAATATAAGCTGCAATTAGGACCACTCATAGAGCAATTTTGAGCCCCATTCGGAGAAAATCGGACTCCAAAAGATATCATCGCATTGCCCAATCTTCTTCCTCTACACGCCAGGCCACATGAAGCTCTTTTGTTCTTATTTACCCTTGGACGCCAATAAGTTAAAAGAACTCACAAAATAATGAACCCATTCGAACTATTTTCTTTAAAGATTCGACGTCCGAATCTTTTAATGTGGCCTCGCATCTCACACTTGATCGCTTAATTAAATTTCTTTAGAAAATTTTCTAAATTCAGGCATAATTGCCTATGGTCTTTTGTATCTCGAACGCATGACCTTATAAAGATATATAGAATGCACTGGGGAAAATATTCGAAATATTTTTCCCTTACACTGCATATAATTTTCCAATCTATCCATTTTTTATCGCCCACATTTGCCATAAATAGAATTCACATAAAATTAAGCCATATGAAGGCAAAGACAGCGAAGCAGCGAAAACGAGAGAGAGCGAGAGATAGAGAAAGATAAAGAGAGTCGAAACGTCGCCTGACTATTCGCAATGTCAAGTTCGTTGCGCATGGGCAACGCAGCATTTGTGGGCGATACTGTTCTACCCTTGATATCGCATAAAACAATAATAGCATTTGTGCTATTTTTAAATGAGCGAACGGATGTGTGTGTTCTCCTACATGCATGCATGCCGATGGTGTATGATGTGCGACAAAAGCGCATTCACATTCGCAATGGAAATCCATGATCATAGCCAAAGTATTTTACTGCAATAAAGTTGCAATGTTGCAAAACTTTGAGCAAAAAAAAAAACAAACAAAAAACAAAAAAGGTAAATAAATAAAAGCAACACAAGCAACAAAGAAGTTTTTGAAGCAGACGAAGCAAAGAGAGGAGAAGAAAAACACAAAAGCAAATAAAAACATAAAACTACAATAACATTATCAAAATTGACTACGACCATCTTTGGACGTTATGTAGGCTCCATAGATAAATGCACAGCTACGATTACGACTTTCAACCACGCAAGAGCAAAAAAAAAAAGCCAACGCACACCGCACATGGCCTTCCCTTCCATCACTTAGCGTTAGCAGCAATGAGAAGACTATATGTACAATGCACAGGCACAGCTGCCTTGAAAAGAACAATAATTGAATTTTAAAAGGTCCAACCTCTTTTAGGTTTTAGATATCGTTTAACTACGCTCTCATACTTGCATCGGTACACATCAAGGTTGTTGTACGCAGCCAAGTTTGTCGCTTAAGTCTTTCGTTTTCGTTAGAACCCTGCTACCGTGAGGGCTTGCGCATGCTTGTGCGCCATAATGAGCGTCGCAACAAGGCAAGGCGCCTTGCGCGAAGGTATCAGATTTTTCTTCTATTTCTTCTTTTATCTTTTATTTATTTATAATTATTGTATTTCTTTTCTTTTTCTTTTCCTTTTATTTTTATTTTTTTTTTATTTTTTTTTTTTTTTTTGTTATTTACGCAAAAGATTTTATTTCGTAATTCAAGAGCTTTATTAGTCGTAATTCTTAGTTCTATAATTTAGTTTCGCTTCGCATAATTTATTTGATATGTTTTAACGCTATAATTGCAACATCTCGTGTTTGAGACTCTTTTGAGATCGTTTCATTTTTGCAATTGTCATGATTCGAATCGTAGCTGATGTGTTTTATTTTTCATGTAAAAACATCATTAACCTTGGAATGAAAGCCGTAATTATTGCAAGGAAGCTTAAAACGATTTCCTTATTCCCTTGATTATTAAAAAAAAAAAAAATAAATAAAAATAAATAAAATAAACAAATAAATACAAAAAAATAAAACAATTAAGCAAAAATTCACATCACACATGGTAGAGCTTAGAATAAAGTTAAACATTATTATTTTCCTATTCAGTTGAGAGTTTTTCACATGAAGAGCATTTGATTTGTTTCCGGTCTTAAGGGGGTCTTCTCATTGAGCAACTTTTTTTTTCGACTTTTTTTTTTTTTTTGCATTTATTTATAGCTTGGGTAGTTGTGAATATGCCCCTAAAAGGATTTTTTGAAATTCGAAATAGTTTAGAGGATATAGCCTTCTTTGTCGAGCAAGATCTGCGCTAAAACGAGTAATTTTTGCGTTGCTTCAAACTTTAAACGCGTTTATATCGAAACCACGTTTTTCGAACTGGCGGCCATGATATCTCCAGTTCAACTGAACCGATTTTCATGAAACAAAGTGGAATCGACGCAGAATTGTCACCATTCTCGGGTGAACCTCGACCATAATTTTAAAAAATTTTTTACTATTTTTTTTTTTACACTAAACTACAAAAAAAAAGCCCGAAATTGAAATTTTTTTTTTGAATGGCCGCCATTTTGTCAAAAAAAATCACAAAATTAAGCTTGAGGTTCACCCGAGAATTACATCTATACTGATTATAACCCCGTTTTTTTTTCCATTTCGGACGCTCCGGAGACCAGGAATCGTGGCCGCCGTGACGACACCTTTTTTTTCACCACCAACTTTGAAGTCTCATTACTTTTTGAACAGCCCACGTATCGAGGCAAAAAAAAATTTTTATTTACTTTGAACCTTTTGTAATACAATCAATAAAAAAAGTTTTCAATTATTCTTTGCGTTTTCAAATAAGAATTTTTTTTAAAAAGGGTCCAAAAAACGGGTTTTCAATGAGAAGATCCCCTTAAGCATTCTTGATGTTTCTAACCCTTTTAACTTGCTTCTAAATCATTTATGTACAAACTGTGGCAGCTAAAAAGATTGTGACGAAATTTTTTTTTATAATTGACCAATGGGCACAAAAATCCTTCCAGAATAGATGGGAAAATATGAATACTTGTAACAAGGCCAGACAGACTTGGCCCCTTGTCAGAAAAGACAAGAGGATCACTTAAAGCTCCCTAAATGTCGCCCCTTTCGGTGCTAGTTGGCGAAATGACTGGACTGGACACCGTTCGATTGGCCCTCACGCAAGAATATTGGGAGCGACAGCCGATTCGATTTTTGTAGAAGTGGCCAAGAAGAAGAAGAAGAAACTGGTCAGCACCTGCTTTTACAATGTCGGGCCTTTGCGAAGCAGAGGGAAACATTTTTAGGGAGTTATTTTCTCAACTCACTCTCTGAAATTGATTCTATCGACCCGTTGAATATATTTAGCTTCATTGAAAGCAATAAATCGTTTTCCAAAAAAATAGATTAAAATAGAAATAGGTGGATCGGTTGGGTAATAAATTTTTCATTGACAACTACACAGAAAAACTGGCTACGAAAAATTCCAATTAAACTCGATTCATCGGTTTTTTAATTGTCCCAATTAAAAATTTCAAACAAATCACGAAACTCGGGAAAAGTTCGTAATTTTAAATTTTGAACAAAAATCTGATTGATTATTTTGTTGTATTAAATACCAAAATTATTAACACTTGACACAACTTTTGTTTGAAATTTTTGAAAATGCATATAAATATTTTTCTAAAATTCTCATTAGCTTTATACGGACTTACATAGAAGAAGGGACAAAATAACCAAAAAATAGCTCACATATATTTATGACATATAGTACTATAGATGGCACTTGGCAAAAAACGTGTGTGTTGAATTGAAGTAGGCCCACTGTGCATGCATTCTAATGGAAAAATCAAAAACGTAGCACGCCCCCTGAAAATTCCGGTTCCGGTCTAACAAATATTTTATAATCTTGTAACATGAACTAAAGTTTTTGTTAAAAATCGAATATATATAAGTGTTAATCAATGGTTTTTCATAAGAACTCATTTTATTTTTCAGCAAAATATGTTAGTTTTATACAATTAAAAATAATTCGATAAAATTTTGCTCATATTATTGATGAACGCTAAAGCAGAGTACTCATGCGTCGAATATGACCGATTCTCAAAAAGTTTGAATTCCACCACAGAACAGCTGATATGAAATATTCAGTGATATCATAACTAAAATTTCTCGATACATAACTAGTGGCTCAAGTACTTATTACATATCATGATAAATAGAATGCATAAACTATATATTTTTGGATCTCTTCTGAATGAAAAAGTTACAAAATTGCATAAACTATCATAAAAAGCTTAAAAAAAAATTTACATTAGAAAGAAAACATAAAAAAATTTCATCGCAAGTGTGTTTAGTTACAAAATTGAGTGAATACTCAAAAAATTATAGCATCGCTAGTTCACCACGAATTTCGGTTGTTGTTGTAAGTGTCACGAAATTCGGGAAAAGTTCGTAATATTGAATTTTTCTAAAATTCTCATTAGCTTTATGCGAACTTACATACAAGAAGGGACAATATAATCAAAAATTGACTCACATATGTTTATGATGCTATAATGTATAATTATCTTCCGTAAACTGACTCTTTGCAGACTCAAATTTTTATTATGGAATATGTAGATGAGGCATTTTTTCCTTTTTTATTTATTTAAAATAATTGGTTGATTTTTATTAATACCTTTGGTTGTTGATATTACAAATCATTGTTTGAAAATTATTTTTGAGTGTTAATACTTGGAGTAATTGTCCCAATTAAACGATATTTTAATATAACAAAAAGTGTAATAGCATGAGGAGTTTTAACAACGAATTTGTTATATTGATTAAAAAATTGGTTGTATTTACGGACAAAAATCTTTCTGTGTAGGCAAGGTTAGATTAGCTTAGTGTGGGTGATAGAAAAAATTACACAAACATGCACGACCTTAGCTGGGAGTTGAACCCAGAGCCTCTCGCTTCATAAATGGCATCTCAACTTTATTTCCAAAAACAAATTCCCAAGAAAGAAATAAAATTTATGCGTTCACACCCGAAATAACCCCCCAAAATAAGTTGAAAAAGGATTTCTCACAAAAGATTTTGTTCGCTTGAAGTAAAAAAAAAATTTAATTTCAGAACCGATATTATCCTGAGCGTCTCAGTTAACTAAAACAAAAAAAAAGAAAGAAAATGAGGAAAAGCTTTTTCCGTTTTTTCCCCTCTTCTATAGAAGAAAATTCAAAGACACGATTTACACATTTCCCATTACACCCACAATCGGTTTTCAATTTTCGCTACATCTCCTCAGGGTCTAACACCTTTGCTGTCAATTTGAATATTATTACCGAATGACACAAATCAAGACAAAATGTTGGTGAAAAAAAACCCAAAAAAAAAAAAAACCATCTCGGTGCAAAGCAAAGATATCATCAGATCCAAAGTCAAATCGTGACTGTTCTTGCACTGAACAAACAAAGAAAGCACGGAAAGAAAAATGAAAAATGATAGAAAGGGAAGGGGAGAGTGAGAGCGAGCGAGAAGAGAAAAATAGAAAAACAAATAGAATGAACGGACCATTGCATAACCGTAGACAGACGGTAGACAATGGTTTGGAAAAACAGTTAAAACAAAGCAACGATCAACACCGAACCGAACCGAAGAACACCAGGCCAAAGCAAATCTTTTGTTCTACACTCGAGACACATTGCATGAAATTGCTTAACAAATCATTTTGCACATGTGCAGCAACGCCAACGATCAACGATCAGCGGCCAACGATCAACGTTCAACGGCTAACATGCACCAACGTCATCAGCATCCACCGCCATCGGTTGTAATTCCCAGCAATCGGCAGTTAATATCAGTTGTGAAAGCATTTAGTCGTCGGATGTGTAAGCAGAGAAAGGTGATTGCCATTGCACCCACCTCGATCACCTCGATCGGGGTTCCTTTGTTTTTTATTTTTTTTTTTTTGCATTCACTGTCCCCTTAATCTCTCGCCATCTTCTCCTCCCCATGTCGTTCTTGAGACAAACTGTGAATGCTCAAAAAATTGGAAATCTTCTTCAAACCGCTGCCACTACCTCCACGGCTGGTGCTGCCTTTGCCGATGACGAGATGACGACGGCAATGATGATGGTGGTGGTGATGATGATGATGATGCTGGTGATGCTGATGGTGATAATGACGACGTGGATGGCATTAAGAAATTTGCATACGCTCAATTGCATTTTAAGCTTTAAAATGCATGCAATTTTCATAGCGTTTTTCCATTTTCCCCTCATTGATTTGTTAAATCCGACGATTATTTGTGTGTGGTTTAGCGTTCTTTCTTTTCTTTTAGATAAAGAAAAAAAAAAATTTTTTTTCTTCTTATTTTTACCTTCTTTGAAATCGTTAAGCTAATGGTTAAGCTTTTTTTTGATTATGTTCCCCGTTGATTGTTTGGTCTTTTATGGTCTGCTGAGAGACGGACGGGTGACGGTGACTTCTTCACGAGACCATCCATTCAACATTGAAGTCTATTTCAATTTTACGGTAATTTTTCGTTTATTTCTTATTAATGCGAGTTTCTACAATTTTTTTTTTATTGCAATAAAATTTTATGAACTTCAAAGTCTTCAATTTTTAATAGACTTATGAAAATATGAATGGGTGTGCTGGAAATTAGCACTCGGCCAGAGACCCCTATTAATGCACACAAAAAATAAACATTTTTTTTTTAAATAAGTATTTGAATTCCCGTTAAAATTTTGATTGAAAGTTTTCGCATTCAAGTAAAAATTTAATGGATTTTTAACCAGCTTATTAATTTTTTTTTTTTTAATAATTAAGTCTATTCTTTAAAATAAATCAAGAAGCTTGAAAGATATAAGAAAGAATTCTATAAGCACTATAATGAAATGATTTCCGAAACGAGAGATCAAAATATCCGATTGCTCGGTATCGAATCAAAAAATCTGTTTTGGTTGAGACTGTACGTCCCTCTCTCCCCACCACCTTCTCTCTATCTCTCTTCGCCAGCCTCTTTATCTATCATCCTTTCTCGCCATCGCCTTCTCTCTCCATCGAACCCTCTCTCCTTCGTTCTCTTTTCATCACACTCTCTCTTCACCACCCTCTATCTCTCTCCATCGCCCTTTCTCCCCACCGTTCTCTCTATCTCAATAGTTAACTCTGTCCATCACCTTCTCTCTTCACTACCCTCTCTCTCTCTTTCCATCACCCGTTCTTTCTCTCTCTCTCCATTATTCTCTTTCTCCATCGTCCTCTCCTCACCTGCCTCTCTTTGTCTCACCCTATCTCTTCAAGTTTCTCTCTCTCAATCGCGTCCCCTCCCTCTCTCTCCATCGAACCCGCTCTCCATCGTTCTCTTTTCATCACACTCTCTCTTCACCACCCTCTATCTCTCTCTCTCCATCACCCGTTCTCTCCATCGTTCTCTCTCTCGGTCGTCCTCTCTCTCCACTATTTTCTTTCTCCATCGTCCTCTCCGCACCTCCCTCTCTTTGTCTCACCCTATCTCTTCAAGTTTCTCTCTCTCAATCGCTTCCCCTCCCTCTCCATAATCCTCTCTGTTCACATCCCTCTCTCTCCATCGTTTTCTCTCTCCATCGAACCCTCTCTCCATCGTTCTCTTTTCATCACACTCTCTTCACCACCCTCTATCTCTCTCTCTCCATCACCCGTTCTCTCCATCGTTCTCTCTCTCGGTCGTCCTCTCTCTCCACTATTTTCTTTCTCCATCGTCCTCTCCTCACCTCCCTCTCTTTGTCTCACCCTATCTCTTCAAGGTCCTCTCTCTCTCTCAGTTTATTTAGAATCGTTTCGCTTCTCTCTCTTTCTCTCTTTCTCTCTTTCTCTCTATCTCTCTCTCTCTCTCTCTCTCTCTCTCTTCTATCTCTCTCTCTCTCTCTCAATCCTCTACTCTCTCTCTCATCGTTCTCCCTCTACTTCTCTCCATTCTAATCTCTTCACCTTCTCTCTCACAAAAATAATAATACTCTCTCTCTCTACTCTCAGATCTCTCTCTCTCTCTCTCTCTCTCTCTCTCTCTCTCTCCTCTCTCTCTCTCTCTCTCTCTCCATCTCGCTCTCACTCGTTCGCTCTGCAATTCATGCACGCCTCATCAAACGCTCGTTATCGAACTGCATCTACTGATCGACTTATCAGCAATTTGTGGCATGCAACAAAGTGATAATTGCCAGTCTCAACAAATTGCATCGAACTAGCCAAGCAGATCCTGTCCCGACTGGAAAACAAGCGTCGCGTCGCACCGCATCGCATCGCATCGCATTGCACTGAATTGAACAGTCGATGAGCCAACAATGATGATCTCGTTTGATCTAAAGTGATCCGCATTATCTAAATGTATTTACATGTTTGAAGAGAAAAAAGTTGTACTTTTACTATCGGCGCCCGTTAGGCTATTAGTCCATTACAAATTTATGGCGACCGGATTTCGACTCGAAAAGCAAAAAAATAAATAAATAAATAAAATAAAATAATAATAAAAATAAAACTAAAAAGAATCTCTCAAAACGCACCGATGAATCGCGTTGTGATTAGTCAGGTTTCCAACGTGACTTCAGCGATTTATGAGTCGCGATTAAATATCCGATCGTATCCTTTTGGCCCAAATAACTGCCTCAATAGATTAAGTTCAATCAACTGCTAATCAAACTGGTTCGAAATTGAAACCAATGGCAATGGTTTCAGGATCGATCAAAGCCATTCGACAAAGGACTCCGATTGCAATTTGATTGGATTTTAGACGTTTAAAAAATGGAACGAATATTCGCTTTTCAATGGACTCCATAAATACTCCGCTTCTTCTCTATTGTTTTCATACTCAGTGGTATACGCAGGGGGTGAATTTAAAGGTTCAAGCCCCCTTTCGATATGCGAGGTATCAAAAACACAAAAAAAAAAGGAGCAAATAGTCACGATTGAGATTATACATACATATGTATGTGAGACCATAACTGCTCCGTAGTAATGAAATTGTTTCATTAAAAAAACAGACTGGACCTAGGTGAGTCCATTTAGGACCGACCCCAAATTTTTTTTTCAAATTTATACGAAACGCGATTGATCTAGGGTTAACCTCTATAGGATTCACCCTCTTCTGGTCCCAAAATGAGCATTGTTGGGTGAGTTCAGGTCACACCCGCACGACCAGACCCCACACGCTTTGAAAAGGGACTGGTTGTTATTCAATGACAGCGCATTCTTTAGGACCGACTTTGGACCGGTCCCATTTACTGCAGGGTAACTTGACTGGGCTGACACGATAATTTACTCCCAATATCAATAAACTCGCCGAATGTTTTTCGCCAGACCATATTAAATAAACAAAGCTTTAAAATATTCATATTTTCTCGGTTGCTCTCTATACACAGAAAAACTGGCTACGAAAAATTCCAATTAATGGCGTTAGTTAAACTCGATTCATCGGTTTTTTAATTGTTTCAATTAAAAAATTCACGAAATTCGGGAAAAGTTCGTAATATTAAATTTTGAACAAAAATTTGGTTGATTATTTTGTTGTGTATTAAATACCAAAATTATTAACACTTGACAAAACGTTTGTTTGAAATTTTTGAAAGTGAGCATAAATATTTTTCTAAAATTCTCATTAGCTTTATGCGGACTTACATACACGAAGGGACAAAATAATCAAAAATTAACTCACATATGTTTATGATGTTATAATGTATAATTATCTTTCGTAAACTGACTTTGCAGACTCAAATTTTTATTATGGAATATGTAGATATGGCATTTTTCTTTTTTTATTTATTTAAAATAATTGGTTGATTTTTATTAATACCTTTGGTTGTTGATATTACAAATCGTTGTTTGAAAATGTTTATTGAGTGTTAATACTTCGAGTAGTTGTCCCAATTAAACGTTTTGTTAATATAGCAAAAAGTGTGATAGGCTGAGGAGTTTTAACAACGAATTTGTTATATTGATTAAAAAGTTTATTGTATTTACGGACAAAAATCTTTCTGTGTACAGTTCGGCTCAAATGGGTGCACACCAGTGTTGGAAAAGTAGGTGTAATTGTACCTTTTTCGACCCTTTTTCACTTCCAAGGTACATTAGGTACAATTTGTCCATTTTAGGTACAATTTCAAGATGAAGAAATTTTGTTAGTGAATGGTGAAATGGTGAAAGCTCTTCTGTGGTTATCCGCGACTACTCCTGATTCTATTGCAACATTCTGATGAAATTTACACAGAAGCGGCATTGGCCGTCATAAGAATATATGTCACGGGTTGGTCATCGAAATTGGAATAGATTACTCCATCGTATCAGTAGGTACCTCTCGTTTTGCAAAACAATCTCATCGTTCGGGAGTGAATAACACCTTCTCTCGATGACATTGCCATTAGAATTTGTATGAATAACATCTCCTTTAAATGACCATGTCATCAGATTTGAGAAGTACTCAACTATTCCCCTTGATGTCTTCGGTGAAAACATTAATGAATTTACTATTAATGAGAAAAATTCCGGCTGGGTATATTAGGTACACTTTACTATATTTAGGTTCAATTTATGGATCATTTTAGGTACACACTGAAATTTCCATTTTCCAACACTGGTGCACACTAGGGTGATGACTTTTTTTGAAACTCTTTTCCTGTATCATAGTACGATGAACTTTTATTAAAGACGCCATAAAATACTAATTTTAAGGTTATTTGGTAAAAAAAAATGTCACGCACCAAGTCATTTCAAAAATTTAATTTTTGATTTTTTTCCAAATTTTTTATGTTACTGTAAGCAGAGTCGCTCCTAGAGGGGTTAAATGTAAGACCAACTACCATTATTTTTTAATTCCCAACAATTTATCCAAACATACCTTCCCCCTATCTCCACTCCTTAAGGGGGCTCCCATACAAAAGTAATTTTTTTTATGAATTTGCCCCCCACTGTCCTAACTAACCCCACAGTGCCCCTAGAGGAGTCAAATGTTTGACCGACCCCCATTAACTTTGTCTTCCTAACATTTTCTCCCAACATACTGACCCCCTATCTCCCCTCCTTAGGGGGGAACCCATACAAAATTACCTTAATTTTATCACAATTTCATACAAAATGGCTGTCACCACAGTCAAACCCCTCCTAGGGGGATGATGTATATGACCGACCCCCATTATTTTTTTACCCCAAGTATTTTCTTCAAACATACCCACCCTCTATCTCCCCTCCTTAGGGGGGTCCCCATACAAAAATAGGCTTAAATTAAAGAAAAATGCCTCACGAACTTCAATCTATAATATAGATGCCGTAGGAACAAGAACGAGCATGTTCAGTATGCATATTCGAAAAATTTACAAAATTACCTTTTAAACCAGCCTAATATGAAGAATATTGGATTCGTTTTTGGTATGTTTTAATAAAATGTTATAATTATTACCTTTTTTTAAAACTGAATTTTGGGTTCCATCCCCTAACTGGCCAAATAATGACCCTAGTAAAAAATAATAAATTTTCGATTCAAATGCCGCAAACCTCAATATATGACGAGTTCTTTCAGACTATAACCATTAAAATCGGTTTGTGGTTTCTATTCATAAAATTAATTCAAAACAAATATTTTTTGAAACGCATTATTCACTGTTTTCACGTTCCTTTCTTAAGTCTTTGCATGTCTCTCTTGGTCTGTATGCATGCAAAGACTCAAGACACGAACGTGAAAACAGTGAACTAGGGTGATAGTGCACACATTTGAATTAGTCCTTCTATGGCAAATTGTTCATTGTTCATGTCCATCGGTTTCAAAAAAAAAAAAAAAATAAATAAATAAAACCCATCTTCACTCATATATGTATAAATGAATGTGTTCCCCTATATCCCAATGAATCTCCGCTTCCGCTTGAATAAAATTCGATTCGATATTTTGATAAATGCGCAGTTTTTAAGCAAATTGTTATGGATGACCTTTGATTAAGCTTAATGCAAAGAACAAGAAAACTACAGAAAAAAGAAAGCAAAAACAAAGCCGACAAAATGGTACACTACACCGATAGCCATAGTGTGGGAATGAATTCCTTAAGAAGTCCCTAATTTTTTTTTATTTATTTTTTTTTCTCTTTTTTTTTTTGTACCCTCGACTTTGGTTTTATTCCAAGAATTTGCCTTCTCTTGAGCGAATCTGCAAGCTCAGTCGGGGCCGTAATTTCACTTTTTTTTCCCCCCGCTGTTGTGCAATTTGAAGTTAGGAAAACGTGCTGCTCATTTCGTTTCAATAGTTTCGGTTTCACAGCACAAATGGGAGCAGCACCGACTTTAACTGCCACATTCGCTTTGTGCTCTCCTTTTTTTGCTGTTATTTTTTTATTTTTTTTAAATATTTTTTTTTTATTTTACAACCGCGCTTCCTTGATTTACGTTAATACGTAATCGTGAATGCCAATGAAGCACATGAAAAGGAAGCCTCAACGTTCTAGGGCAACATGCACCGGGAGTAGGTATACGTATTTGCATGAAGCGTCTTTTGTTTTTCTCCATTTTTTTTTTTTTTTTTTTGCTTTCTTTAAAGTCGTTTTCCTTTTTCATAAGATAATTGCGCCCGCTGCGATTTGATAGCTTCCAATTTTTTATTTTTTTCTCATTTTTTGTTGTTGTTGTTGTTGTTTTGCTGAGCTAGGGCTCCTTATTCAAACGTGCTCAATAAGGAAGTAATTTTACACTTGATAAAAAGAGTTCTATGCTTACCAACCGCGGCTCATTTGTCCTATTCCGAAGAAATGGATTTAAATCCAACTCCCCCCACACGCCACACACCAATTTTTCGTTTGTTTTTTTTTTTGTTTTTTCATTGAAAATCAGACAGAGGACAGGGCGCTAATTAGTCTTATCTGAGATGATGTCATTCAACCGTTTTTGACAAACATGACTGGCTGGCTTTAAGTCGAACCAGTGGTACATACATAGTATGTGTGTATGCCGTTCTCAGAGTTCTTACATATACCCTACGATTTCGTCAGATCCATTTAAATTATGGAGTCAAAGCGTAGTGATATGATAGCTATAGCATTTTTGCAGCGGAGGACCTTCAAAAGATCAGGTCTATGTATGGTCGAGGCACTTCCTATGGATGACATTAAAGCTAGTATTCATCGTTGAAAGCATTTTATCAAGAAAGGGAGAGAGGAAATGAAAGAGATGGAGAGCGATTGTGCGACAGGAGGAGAGACAGGAGGAGAGAAAGGAAAAGAGACAGGAGGAGAGACAGGTCGAGAGACATGAGGAGAGACTGGGGGAGAGACAGGAGGAGAGACAGTTGGAGAGATAGGAGGAGAGACAGGAGGTGAGACAGGAGGAGAGACAGGAGGAGAGACAGGAGAAGAGACAGGAGGAGAGACAGGAGGAGAGACAGGAGGAGAGACAGGAGGAGAGACAGGAGGAGAGACAGGAGGAGAGACAGGAGGAGAGACAGGAGGAGAGACAGGAGGAGAGACAGGAGGAGAGACAGGAGGAGAGACAGGAGGAGAGACAGGAGGAGAGACAGGAGGAGTTACAGGAAGAGAGACAGTTGGAGAGATAGGAGGAGAGACAGGTCGACAGACTGGGGGAGAGACAGGAGGAGAGACAGGAGGAGAGACAGGAAGAGAGACAGGAGGAGAGACAGGAGAGAGACAGGAGGAGAGACAGGAGGAGAGACAGGAGAGAGAGACAGGAGGAGAGACAGGAGGAGAGACAGGAAGAGAGACAGGTTGGAGAGACTAGGAGGAGAGACAGGAGGAGAGACAGGAGGGGGGAGAGACAGGGAAGAAGAGAGAGCAGGAGGGAGACAGGAGAGAGACAGGAGAGAGACAGGAGGAGAGACAGGAGAGAGACAGGAGGAGAGACAGGAGGAGAGACAGGAGGAGACGGAGAGACAGGAGGAGAGAAGGGAGGAGAGACAGGAGGAGAGACAGGAGGAGAGACAGGAGGAGAGACAGGAGGAGAGACAGGAGGAGAGACAGGAGGAGAGACAGGAGGAGAGACAGGAGGAGAGACAGGAGGAGTTACAGGAAGAGAGACAGTTGGAGAGATAGGAGGAGAGACAGGAGGAGAGACAGGAGGGAGAGACAGGTGGAGAGACAGGAGGAGAGACAGGAGGAGAGACAGGAGGAGAGACAGGAGGAGAGACAGGAGGAGAGACAGGAGGAGAGACAGGAGGAGAGACAGAAGGAGTTTCAGGAAGAGAGACAGTTGGAGAGATAGGAGGAGAGACAGGCAGACAGACTGGGGGAGAGACAGGTGGAGAGACAGGAGGAGAGACAGGAGAAGAGACAGGCATGTGGAGAGGGAAAGTCGATAAAAAAGGGGAGAGAAAACGAGCGAGAAATAGGAAAAGCGATAGAAAGGGAGAGCGAGAGAAATCGTGACAGAGGTAGGCCCAAATGAGAGGCTTCCCTATCGCAATTATTTCGGTTAGTGCTTTAGTTACAAAGAAATTACACTTTCGAAATGGCTGAAATAAATCTCGGAATCTCACTCTTCCCGGAACGCCGCGAGTCTAAGATGAAAAAAAAAATTTCATAAAAAAAAAATAAACATCGGAATAATTAAAACCAGTTCAACTTGCTCTTTAAAATCTCAGTAAGTCAGTTGCAGAAATAAATAAATAAAAAATTAAATTTAAAAAAAATATCTAAAAAAAATAAAATTAAATCAGAGAAGAAACAGCGTCGCTTGTTAAACGTTGCTGCCGCGAAGGGGAAAAATGCATTTGCTGCCAATTCGTAAGAACAGTTTAAACGATAACTCGTGTAATGCGAAATTCACAGATTTCAATTGGAATTAAACTCCCTGTAAGAAGATTGGGGTAAATTGGTGCCCTGGCGAGTAGTCCTCGAGTATAGGAAAAAGAACTAGTACACGAGTAGAAGAGACAGGGACAGTAGTTCGCTGCGCGTGAATCAGAGAACTCCATGGCGTGGTGGATAGTGTGTGCGATAGTGTGTCCTTTGGCCCGGCCTACTCATTTTTTATATTAAATGTACTCAATTGGACCCGTTGTCTCCACTTCGGCACCAGTTAAAACGCGAGTGTCGATTTTCGAAGGACACTTCTGTATTAAAGTTGACAATTCAATGCATTGGCGAGGAAATTATGAGCGAGTAGTACTGTTGATTTGGCAATTCGTTGAGGGGATTCGTTGAATTTTCTGCAGGGCTTGTATACAGAAGACACACACACGCACACACTCACACACACACACGAGCTGCCATAAAAGTAGGTACATACTGAAACGAATTGCTCGAATTCACTGCATAACAATTGCAATGCCATTAGGAAATGAATTCTTCATGTCAATACTTTCAAAGCGGTGCGCCTGCGTGAAAGCGAATATGTATGATGGGCTCGAGTTACTCGAATAGCGTTGAAGACAACGATCAACGAATAACACGACAGCCTCCGCCTTTTTTTAGGCAGGTTCTTCTTGCACTCGTTATTTTTGTTCTCATCATTTCTGTTTGCTGCCACAACAATCACACTTCTAAAAATGTTAATAAAAATGGCTATCCATCCATTGCGATTGGAATGAACGCTGCTTCGATAATGTCCGACAGTGAGCGTGAAAGTTAGATTTCTTTTCCATATTTTCGAAAACGGGTAGACAACAAGATTGTACCATTTAAAAAGATATTTAGAAGATCTCCCATTTTCACTTCTAATTATATACCTTCGCAGATACGAGATGTTAAATATAAGGCCAACATAAAGTTACATTCAATTCCCATGAAATCAATCATTTTGATTAAGCCACCTCAGTTTTGTTTATCGGCATGAAATCTCTTTCATTTTATACATGATATCATTTTATCGGATACCTTTGAAGAATGATGACAACAAAAAAACGGATGGTTGCAAGCGGTTTGATTCTTCTGTGGCCTCGCGAGGGAACGAATGAAGTAGAATCATTTGTTAAGCAAGAAATTCACATGATTTAGATACTTGTAGGGTGGCTTTTTTGAGAACGAAGCAACATTTTCCGTTAATATCCATGGGATGGAAATTTCTCCTAGAGGACCTCAAGTTTTAATAATTATTATATAAATTCATAACAGTTCAGTTACTGAGTGGGAATTGCTGTATAGACATGTTCAGAGCTATCATAACACAGAAAGATTTTTGAGCGTAAATACAATCAACTTTTTAATCAATATAACAAATTCGTTGTTAAAACTCCTCAGCCTATCACACTTTTTGCTATATTAACAAATCGTTTAATTGAGACAACTACTCGAAGTATTAACACTCAATAAACATTTTCAATTAACGATTTGTAATATCAACAACCAAGGGTATTAATAATAAAAATCAACAAATTATTTTAAATAAATAAAAAAAGGAAAAAATGCCTCATCTACATATTCCATGATAAAAATTTGAGTCTGCAAAATCAGTTTACGGAAGATAATTATACATTATAACATCATAAACATATGTGAGCTAATTTTTGATTATTTTGTCCCTTCTTGTATGTAAGTCTGCATAAAGCTAATGAGAATTTTAGAAAAATATTTATATGCACTTTAAAAAATTTCAAACAAAAGTTTTGTCAAGTGTTAATACTTTTGGCATTTAATACAACAAAATAATCAACAAAATTTGTTTTCAAAATTTAATATTTGTTTAAGAAACTTTAAAAATAAATTTCCATGAACCCCTCTTTAAACCTGAAATCCGCTATAGAGTTTTTTACGTAAACAAAACAGTGTATAGTGTAGAGAATCTAGCCTTTTGTATACTGAAGAGCTTAAGATTTGTAGAGACGGTCTTGAGTATAAACAACAAAGGTAGATTCTCTACACTGTTTTCTCTATGGCTTAAGCCTAATTATAGTGTAATGCTACAAAATATGCTCTACGCAAATAAATCGCTAACTTTGACACCCTGTATCTCGGCACCCTGTGAATAGAATGTACCATAATTTTTGTTCATTTATTGTCCTCATTAATCTTAACAATTCTAATTCCTGGCTCCGTCTCTAGACGGACTTTTTTCGAACAAATTAACAAAAAAAAAACTTATAATTATGCCTCGGAATTTGAATATGTAAAAAAAATAAAAACAAATTCAAAAAATTAAAAAAAAAAAAATGCAAAAAATTCAAAATATTGAAAATATTCAAAAAATTCACAGTCAAAAATTCCAAATTAAGCCCAAAATCCAATATTGCGAGAGCCCGATGCGAGAGTGCGCGACGTCACGAAAATGTTTTGCCTGACGCATTTCAATCTCCAATGAGAGTTTTGCGTCACGCAGAAGAAAGCATAATATCGCTTCTAGTAATGCAATATTTGAACCGAGTACCAATCTAACGAGTACCGAGTACTCATAAAAATTATACGATATCACTTGAGTTTAAAATTTTAAATCAAAATTTTCAACAAATTTTCAGAATGAACCAAAGCTCGCGAAATATTTGTCACGGAACAGTGAACAGTTTTTGTTTTATTAGTTTAAACGACTACCCAATAGCGAGTACTCAAAAAAAAACTACGTCATTAACCTGTCAAATTGCCTCGCAACGAGAAATATTAAATTTTTCAAAATTTTCTCGCTACGAGATCTCGCAGTGCGATACATTGGAGCTTGAGCCATACGATTGAATGTATTGAAATTTGTGTGCGTCTCGTCTCGTCTCGCGCTCTCGCATCGGGCTCTCGCAATGTTGGATTTTGGGCTTTAGTTCGATTTAGTATGCCTATTAAAATGTTGAATTGTCAAATTAACAAAAAAAAAAAAGCCTACTTCAGTGAATAAAAAATATTCAAAAAGCACAGTTAAATGCAAAAAAATTCAAAAAAATTCAAAATATTCAAAATTCGAGCTCTACTTATAATAATATGTAATTTCAGATTCGTGTTTTTCTACCCAAAAATCAGAGTTTTGGCGCCATGTGTCAAGGAAATTATGTAGAAAAATATTTAAAAAAAACTATAAATAATATATGACTCGATCTTTGTTAGGTCACAAACTTTTCAGACCACCCTCGTACAATTGGAATCAGCTGTTTAGCTAATGAAAAATCGGTTAATTGATAGTGGAACCTCTTCTTATTAAATTTTCATTAGCGCTAATGAAGGGTCGGTAATGAATAAGTGGAACTGTAGCATTAGTCATATCTGAACTTTACATTGAAAAAAAAAAAATTGTGGCATTAGAGGGTTAACAACTCTCCCAAATTTCATTCACATTGGAGGGAAAAGTTTTTTTCAGGTGGCTACCTACACTTGACGCGCCCTATTTGCCCAATATGTATGTGAGGAAAAATTTGTCTCTTATGCGATCTTTAAGGCTCTAAGTTGGGAGCTGGCGAATTATCTTTTGTATTTTCGAGGTCCAACTGACATAATTCCTATTCGACAGGATAATACCTACATACAAAGAATAACAGAGTAGACTCCACCATGATCTTATCCATTGAGACAAAGTAGTTAGCGAACAAAAAGCTTAACAAACAATATTTCCCATAAATTAATGAAAACCTTTTGACCAAAAATGTGCAATAAAGCCCACACTCCGAAACATTCAAATCTAATCTAATAAAAAAAAAAAAAAAATAAAAATAAAAAGAGGAAAAAAAAAAGAAACAGTCAAAGGTTGAAATGTAAATTTTGATTGCAAAACTGAGAATGCCCGGACCTGTTGTGAGCACATTTTATCTATGTATATGGAAATATAGCAAAAAAAAAATGAGAAGAAAAGAAAGCGTACATCTCAAAGAACGCTACTACAAGTACATTCTTCATAGACGCTGCAATGCGATGCACAGTGGTTATTTGTCAATTTTTCGACCAATTGATTTCAAACAAGTAAGGGTGCTATAGTCAGGCGAGCCTGACAATAGAATACCCGACACAGACACACATCTTCAAATAATTTTTAATATCAGGAGTTGTTTAAGGCCATAAGGGGCCCCATATACCGCATTTTGTTTAATTTCTTTATGCAAACCGCCCCTTTGACACGCCCACTTTTCCAATTTTTCGGAATTCTAATCGGAGGCTTAAATATACGCGCAAATTCTAAATTTCATTGAAATATTTGGAAAAAGTCAGATTTTGGGGCAGTTTTGAGATTTTTGTGACAGACCCTAGTACTGGAGGTACCCTTAATAATGGACCGATCAAGAAAATTTTTGTGCAAAATGTTTATGGCTACAAAGGAAGTATAAGTGCCAATTTTCGTTAAAGTCCCATAGGCGTTTCGGGAGTAGGAGACAATTTTCGAAAAACGCCCTTCTGCCACGCCCATTTTTCAAATTTTTTTTAATGAAATATACAATAATATTTAGTCATGGATTCACCTAGACTCACCATGGACTCATCTAGATGCGCAAAATGGTTTAAAAGTAAGGCGGAAACGCCAAAGACTCTGTGCAGATTTCGCTAATTTTTGTTGGGAAAGAACAAATTTCTTTTTAGCCTGAAATACACTATAGAGTTTTTTACGTAGTGAAAAAGAGTGTAGAGTGTAGAGAATCTAATTTTATTGTGTATACTAAAGACCGTTTCTAGAATTCTAAAGTTCTACGTGGAGCCTGCTGTCAACATATTTCGGTAAGAGCTCTACTACTGTGTGTACCATGGCTGTTTACACTGCAAAAGAATGTAAGAAGGTGTTCTCTACAGTAGAGAAAATCACTTTTGGAGTGCATACAGTCGTGGAGCATATAGTAGAGCTCTCCTAAAATTATGTTGACGGCTGCTCTACGTAGAGCCTAAGAATTGTAAAGACGGTCTTCAGTGTAGGTTTGAAACGATACCATGAAAGTATCGATACCAGTACTCATTTAATGGAACGAGATTAAGTATCGATACCACTAAAATACCGAACCAAAAGTATCGATACCAGGTAGTACTTGCTCAAGTTTAAGTAAATTTTTATGATTCTTGGTATTTACACATCATAACACAGGTAACACAATACTTAATTTTTTTTTCAACAAATAAGTACGGCACTTGTCGAATCCAAAGCGTAAAATGGATCCAGACCTTAGACTTTGCCATTTCTTTTTGAATTACTGTTTCTTGTCAGTGCTGCCAATAATTTGGCGCAGGTTTAACCTTTAGATAATTTATAAAAATCCCTTTCCCTTCTAGGAAAATGCTTAAGAAAAATCTATTTCAAAATGAAATCGAAAAAGTCCCTCAAAATTGCAGCACCAACACAAGGAAAATTATTATGAGTAAATACTGACATTAAAGTATCGATACCGCAAAAATACTTGGTGGTAAGTATTGAGTACAAAATATACTCAGTATCGACTAAAAGTATTCGATATCAAGTAGTATTTACTCATTTTGTTTCAACACTACTTCAGTGTACACAATTAATTTAGATTCTCTACACTCTCCACTCTTTTCTCTACGAAAAAAAAAACTCTAAAGTGTATTTCAGGCTTTACGATCTGTCATTTTCTAATTGGGGAAAACTTTTACGTTTAGATTTTGTTCCAATATATTATGGCAAAAAATGCTCGGCGTAAATTGGCGATCTTTAGAAATCATAAATGGGGGGAAAATTCCAAGATAATTGCCATATAAATTTCGGAAAATTTCGATAGTATACTTTTAGGGCGTGACCGATTTTGATGAAACTTAATTTTTTTTTTCTTATTCCATTAAATTCAATCGATATATTGCCAAGAAATGCTTGAAGCCTAACCACTGTGCGATGCAGACGCCAATCCGAATGCAGCAGAATTTCGAACGCTTCAAACACATGGTACAGTGGTGGCAAAAAAATGCTTCTATAATATTTTTGTAATAAAGAAGAATTTTCCTGTGTGGGTTGTAAGGTGTCATAAATTTTTTTGCCCTCTCCTCTTCTTTGCGTGCAAATGTTGCTGGCTTTTAATTTTGTTTCTTCTTTATGTTTGTTAGATTGTTTTTTTTGTTTTTATATATACATTTTTTTTGTAGTATGGTATGACGCAAACGACTGTAGTTGCCATGTGTTTCGTTGGTCAATTGCATGTTGACAGTGTTCTACGATGACATGGGAATTTCTCTCGGTCACTCGGTTAGTGTGCTCCTTTTTTATTTTATTTACTTGATTTTTTTTTTTTTTTGCTTGCTTGCTGTCTAGATTAACTTAGATCGGCTGCGTCGTTTTGCTTGGGTTAGTGGTTTACGCTCGAACGTTTCTCGAGAAAATGTTCTAACAAAGAAATAAATTGACGATGACGATGTCACTTTTTGTAACATTTATGCAAAGAGTTTTTTTTTTTTTTTGTCTTCTTTGGTTTGTGTAAGTAAATAGTTCCCGGTTTGTTATGTCCGTGCTGTGAGAAAGCGAGCAATCAAATATGTTTGCATATTTCTATTTTCGATTCTGTGGACTTTGGGCAGTTTGTATTCGTTTGTATTTTGTTACTTAGGCAATTCACAAAGTCTTCGAAAATCCCTTTTAAATTTATGCCCAGCTAAAATGGATAGGGTCTGCTCTTAAACGTGAAAATATCGAAAAATCGGAAAAAGTGTAAAATTTTTCATACAAAACTACGTTCATTATTTTCTAACCCTTCTCGACTTGACGAGTTTTCCAAGTTTTCGAGGCAAATATACTGTTTAAGGGAAGACCTCTAAAATTTCCTAGCGGCAAACAGTGCCTACCCCTTACAAAGTATACGAGACTGTAAGCGACCTGCCTACCAATAGCTTACAAACTATACGAGATTGTAGACGACCTGCCTACCAATAGCTTACAAAGTATACGAGATTGTAGGCGACCTGCCTACCAATAGCTTACAAAGTATACGAGATTGTAGGCGACCTGCCTACCAATAGCTTACAAAGTATACGAGATTATAGGCGACCTGCCTACCAATAGCTTACAAAGTATACGAGATTATAGGCGACCTGCCTACCAATAGCTTACAAAGTATACGAGATTATAGGCGACCTGCCTACCAATAGCTTACAAAGTATAGGAGATTGTTGGCGACCTGCCTACCAATAGCTTACAAAGTGTACGAGACTGTAAGCGACCTACCTACCAATAGCTTACAAAGTATACGAGATTGTAAGCGACCTGCCTACCAATAGCTTACAAAGTATACAAAACCGTAAGCGAACTGCCTACGTTCACTCTACAAAACGGCCACGCTCAAACAAAAGTATACTAGAATGGTATATTCTGTAAACAGCATTTTGGCCGCTGGGTTAGCTCTAAAAATTAAGAAGGGAACAAATTTCAAGTAGAAGTTGTGGAAAAAATACGACCAAACCGGATAACTAATGTACTAAAAAGGATATCTCGATAAATTCGAAGAGATGTGAGCCAGCAGCTCTTCAGAATCACTTTCAATCAAAAGATTAAATTTTTTTTTATTTAATCTCCGTTGTCTTCATTGGTGGATTGCATGCTCCTGCTGCTGCTGCTGCTGCTGCTAAGTTAGCTAACAAATGGTCTGCAGAGGAGCTAGAAGAAAGTGAAGAAGAAAAGAAGCACACGCATCTGGTGGAGTTCAAGCATCTCCAATGCGTAATGATGCCTTAAAAATGGCCATAAAGCAAAGCATTGAGGTGCAATTTCTTAATTGATTTAAAGGTCACGATGCAAAGATTTATGAGAACACGAGAAAAATAATTTGAACAGTCCTGGCTATTGCCGCAATTAAGCGAGAGTCGAAGCAAAGGCGCCAATGCAACACATTAATGCACAATTTGCCATCGCTTGAGTTCTTACTTTAGTTATCACAATTTTTTTATTTTTTTTTATTTTTTTGTTAAGAATCATTTTTCCTTTTATTTTCAGAAAGAGCGAAATTGTTCAAAGTTGTTAGAGCAGGGGAAAAAAGAAGGGGATAATTTATGTTTGCGGCAAGATTCTTTAATGACGCACATTGTGATGTGTGACTACTGGAAGAAAAAAATTTTATTTTTTAATTCAAAAAATAAAACCAGAGCTCACAAAAGTTGAAGTTGCAGACAACTTTAGAATCGGAAAGGCGATTATATTAGCAGCAACTGACTTTGGCATAACGTAACATAAAGTAACGTAACAGCGTGATGTAACAGTAAAATAAGTTATGCAGTTGCCATGCTGCGTTTTCGACTTAATTTTGCTTTCTGCTCTCTAGACACTCGATTGCCATTCGCACTGACTTGAATTGCCGATCGGTTCGGTTCGGTTCGGTTTGCTGTGGATTTTACTGCTATAATGCTATGTATATGCGGCGGTTCTGGTTGTGTCTTCCATTGATTTTCCTTGCAATCGAGTTGTGTGACTGACTTCCTACTTGATGCATTCGCTTCACAACGGTAGTTACGTAGATAGGAACGTGCTCCTCGGGGCCGTATTCGTAATGCTAAATTCTTCTTCTCTTTTACCTCAAATCGCTTGAAATCACATGGAATTAAAACGACGGCTTTTTTCTCAATTTGATTTTTGTGTCATTTAATTACGAAAGTTGAATTTTTAAGTGGACCTTCTGGTCTAGAGCACGAAAATTAAAGGGTATTTTCATGATTTTTTTTTTTTTTTGGTATTTAGCCAAATAAAAAACGGAGTTCTAGGCTTGCAGGATTATTGTTTTATTTATTGACAATCCGGAAAAAATGTTGTTGTATTTTTTTTGTTTTTTTTTTCTATTTTAAAAATGGCGGCGAAATTGACGCTTTTTTAAAAAAGTACCTCCGTGGCGTACACCATTTCGTAAGTTCGGGTTATCCGAAAAAAAAAAAAAATTTATTATTAATCAGAATGAATGCGGCTACAACAAAAAAAACCAAAAAAAAATTTACAAAATGGCGCAATTTTTAATTTAACTCATCAAAAAACGCCTTTTTTTTACCATTTTTTTTTAAATGAAAAAACATGAAGTTCTTGAAATAAATTTTTGGTTGTAGCTCACCCGATAGTCATCGATGTTGTGAATAGCATATAAAAATTTCAGACGAATCGGTTAGATGGTTTTTTGTTTTCATGTACGCCATTTCCAAAAAAGTGGTTCAAAGTTGCTTTGATCAAGCGCGCTGCCTGCTGTCTCCACCTACTAAAACGGCTGTAGCAAATAAAATATTGTCAATATCTTCACGAAACTTTGCCAGCATATTCTTAGAAGTCTAGTCTTCCGAAATATATACAGTAGAATCTCGCAAAAGTTACCGCTCGAATGAGTTAAACGCTTGGTTAAGTTAATCGAATTTCAGCTCCCACGTAGCGTTCTAAAATGTTAATTTTGGCGTTAACTTTTCTGAGCGTAATTTTTTTCTTTTCCTTTTTTTTTATTAAATCACCCCTATTTCGTGTGTATTACGTGGAATAGCGAAGAAAAACAAAATAAGACAACGCATATCATAACGGTAACAGTTTAAAGTGACAAATTCGATCGAAGCGCGCAGCCTTATTGTGAAATAGAAGTTGTTGAAAAAAATTGAGTTAAACTATATCTGTGTAAAACTGATTTAAAATAAAAACTTTAAATAAAATAAGCATGTAATGTTTGCATAAACATATTTTTATGCATGTAGTCTCTATTTCATTAATTTTTTCGATTTTGAAAGACATTTGGAAAAGTTAATAATTCGGAAAAGTTGATTACCCCTGGGACAAATCGATTAACTTTTGCGAGATTCTACTGTATTTAAAAAAAAATATCGATTTTCAAAAACTTCTAGACCAGAAGGTCCCCTAAGCCTTACTTTCGTGTTTTATTTTAATTTTAATTTTTCTTTTTTACATTTCTTTATTATTACTTACAATGAAAAAGGTTCCTTGTTTTTCATCCTAAAACGATCTTTAAACTCAACATAAATTGGTGGGAAAAAATAAGAAAAATACAATTTATAGAAAAAATGTTTTTTTTTTTTTGTTCCAACGAATTCATTTGATTGAAATGACACAATACTTCAGTTGATAGCCGGTTTAAGTAGTTTTTAGAAGCATATCTCGAAAAACTCATCAAACAAAATTCTGTGTGCGATGGATCAACCAGAAGCAACCTTGCCCTTTTCTTTCCTTTATTTATGAATTCAAGTTACGTTCTTCGTTAGTTCAGCCTTCTGCCATCTGACTGGTCTTTGTTGCCTTTTGCCCGACCGCCGAAGTGTTTGCCTTTTTATGATCATCATCCGACAGTGACGACGGCGACGACGACGACGACGACGCCGTGTGTGTTCAAATTTGAGTACTTTGATGTACGCTTCACAATGACAATGAGCGAAGCGTCCGTCCGTCGGTCGGTCATTCATGTGTCATAATAATAACCTTAGCGGTCAGTGACTTAAATGGCCAGACACGATTTAGCCATTACAAGTAGCGAAACGTAAGGGGACGTGCACATTAACGTTCATGGTCAAACGAATGCTAACAAAACATTTGCTTGATAACTATAATTACAGTTTGCTTTATGAGCGAATTATTTTTCTAAACAAACAGAATTATATGTATATGTATATATTGTGCTTACTCTTTTATTCATTTTTTTTCTTCTCATTTTCCTTTTTGCCATTTTATTTTTGGCTAGCAAAAATAGCGGCTCTCATAGGTTTTAAGTGCCTTTAAAAGAAAAAAAAAAAAAAAATTCAAGTTCGCATTTTAAGTCTTTTGTTTTTTCGCAGTGAGAAGAGTTAACAGTTAAATATGTAGGGGATTTTTTTTCTTTCTACTTTTATTTTCTTTTATTCGTATTTCTCATTTTTATTGTGCTCATAATATCGGTGTGCCCACACGCGTGTCCTCAAATCGGATTAACCCTTTCACTACCAAACTATAAGCAGAAGATCTACACACATTTTAGAGATTTTTTCTAATAGTTTTTATGCTGAAGAATAAATAAAAAATTGTAAAATAAAAATCCTGCGTGCCTGAGAAAGGATTTACATCCTGGGATTTAATGTCCCATTGGGTTTTATTAACATCACTTTTTTGGGATCAAATATCCCATCGGTTATGTTTATTTGTTTTATAGTCTAAACTTACAACCAATGGTACAATATGTCCCACTTCTCTGCTATAAAAAACACCAATGGGATATATTGTCCCAAAATAAAAATTAAAAATGCACAACACTTGCTTCACTCACTTGCTTTGCACATTTCACAACACTGCTATACCACACGTAGAGCTTCTTTTAATAGGTTTCACTGCACTTAACACTTAAAAAAAAACACTTTATTTCACACATTTAAAACGATTTATGAAAGACATTAACTTTCACTTCTTCTTCTTGCGTGTTTAACTATCCCGGTCTATCCCGGGGTCCGCAAAACGCGACCAGTTTCTCCATTTCGTTCTGTCGGTTGCATCATCCGTGGTTAAGTCCTACAGCCTCTAGGTCCCATTTTATTGTGTCCATCCAACGCTGTTTCACTCGCACTTGCACTCGCACTCGATGTCTGTAACGATGTGTTTGTAGTGTGTAGCCTTTCTTTGCCAAAGTCTCCTCATTTGCTCTCAGACATTAACTTTTACATTTATGTAAAAATTTTATAAACACTATGAGAATTCTAAACACACCAATGGTAGCTTCTTTAAATGTTTAAGAACCAATGGGATGCTTTATAAATTAAAATATATGAGAAATAGAGCTTTGTAGAATTTTTGAAATTTCTTTGGGATTGGCATGGTCCCCTATGGTAGTGAGAGGGTTAAATATATTCGAATTATCGTAAAAATCGAAATGAGCGACTTCGAATCGGACACAAAACGCTTTAGAAAAGCTAAATCGAAGTTGTCGAATGGCGATGCGGTCGAACTTCCATAACTCAAATCAATTCATGTTGAGAGGAATTGAAGACTTGTGCGGAGATTTCGAGTTAATACGCCATTGCAGTCCCATTTCTATTCGAGTTCAAGAAATTTTACTGCATTTTGCCGGACAATTTTTTCATTCTCGATGGCTCAACATTGAAAATATCAATCGTACGAATCGTGGTCAACAAATTTTTACTCTATTCAATCCATATTATATTTTTCAATTATTCTGTTGCCCATCACAATGCCCTAACGTTCTTTGTTTTCTTCGAAAATGCCAACTATCCAAGCAGGAGCTTCGTAATTATAATTATAATAAAACGTTTGAGAATTCTTTGTACAAACCTCAAATCCTTTGGCATATTATCATCTTTCGATCCCAGCTCATTTGTCGAGGCAACTTTGCTTAAAAGATTTTCTTTGCTGATTGTGAGTAAAAAAAAATTGAAATGGCCTCCACAGAAATACAATAATTTAAAATTTTCTGGCGTTCTTTTGTAAGTTTTGAGGGCGGGTAAAATAAATATAAAGAAAAACTATAAAAATTTAATTTATTTTTTAAAACTTTTTAAACAGTAAAGGCTTTTATTTTGATCGCAAAATGACTGAACCGTAAAAGAGCCAACTAAATGAAACTTGAATATTGCGTACACACTTCATTGGACATGGCCGTGCATGGCATATGCTTTTCAAAACGCCCATGGTCATATGTTATGTTGCATGTATATATGTATGCATGAAGATATTCGTGTATGTAAGCATGTATGAATATATGAAAGTATGAGCCATATGATTGTACAAAGTTGAACGGCGACGAGGCATGACAAATATTAACGACCATGACACAAGTTGAGCGCAATGACGGATCTCTAGACAGGCTGGGATCGAGCATATGTACGTTTTTTGTCTATGCACGCACATACATATGTATGTACACATATATTTTATTTTATATATTCATATATACAGGGTGTTTCGTTTGTGGTGGTCAACCGGTCCGGGTGCTGATAGAGGGGGTCAGAACTAACAAAAAATCGTCCAAAATGCACCCCTGAGGAGTTATAAGGGAAAGAAAGAAATTTGCAGTTGTTTCAGAAAAAAAAATTGTCACGCCTCAACGTTTGTATCCAAGATAAAAATTTTAATGCAGTTCGACAGAGAATTGTAAGACCTTTCTAGGCGTATAAAATAGTCTTACACTTTATTGCAGGCTTCAAGGGTATTTGAGCCTTCAAAGTCAAAATTTAAAAATTTTTTAAAACATTTTTTGACTTTGAGAGCCATTTTGGTATGAAAAGTGTCCAATTAACATCCAGATTTTTTATTTTATTCAAAATGCTGAATCGATTTCCTTTAATTTGGTACCCGATATGTCTAATAAATTTTTTGAAAATAAGATGAGAAAATTAAATATCTAAATGAACATCTATCCGTTTGCTACCAATGAAGTCGAACTTATTCGATTTGATACAGTAAAACTACCTTTATTGTTATGTGGAAAAATCAATAATAAAGATATTGGCTTTACAATTTTCCACATAATAAAGGTAGTTTTACTGTATCAAATACAGTGTATTCGTTATTTTTCGTCAAGTAATCGGTATTAAGTACTCGTTACTAAGTACCCGATATATAGATTTTTTAAAATATTGCGCACGAACGAATGCACATCTCGTTTTTTCTGCAGCTTCTGTTGCATGAATAACTCAATGTTGATAGAGTAATCAAGACTCCCTCATACTCTTTGAATCTTCATCCGGTATTTAGTAATCAAATATCACACTTCAACTCACTCCATAGTACCATACTGTTTTGCGGACCCATTACACTTAGTACTTAATTGCTCCGGGCATGTGTCCCAAAAAAAAGTATTAGTAACGAGATACTTCCATCAGTAACGAGACGTTATTGATTACTGATTACAGTAATCGTTACTTTTTACCGAATAGTAACGATATTTTACAGCTCTACTTAACAGAGGTGTGTCCGCTTAAAAGGAAACAATTTTAAGAAGCAGGAATACTAGAGGAATTCCCATAAATTTTCCGTTTAAGAGAGAATTGTCCACTCGGGAGGAATGTCCGCAAGGAGAGAGTGAAACCTCCCATATGCAAACACTCACGGAGACGAGTTTTTTTTTTTTTGCCCGGATATGAGAGGTGTCCGCATGGGAGAGTTTTGAAGTTTGTATGAAAAACAATATGCAGAGCAAGTGCTGGTGCAAATTATGTGGCCGCATTGTGAGGTTTCACTGTATCTATGTACAGGGGCGGACTGGGCCTATGGGCAACCGGGGAAATGCTGTTAGGTTTTTTTTTTCTTTTTCTTAAAAAACAGGGCCCCATTTTTGAAACGCCCGGTGGGCCGTTTGACCCCCAGTCCGCCCCTGTCTATGTATATTAAATATATACATATGTTGTATATCTCTGTACATGTATGTTTTCTAAGTAGAAACAAAAATAGAATTAGAAACAGAAACAGAAACGAGGCTGGCAGAAGGCACTAAACAAGAAATACAGCTCAGGCATACTTAACGCGAGTACGCGACTGTGACTTTATCCCAAAAGTAACTAAGATGATAGAAACGATCACTTGACGTGCCATCCCGTACGAGTACGAGTATCGAGCATGTGCCTCGAGCGTTGTATGTTTGAAAGGTTTTTTTTTTTTTTTTTTTTTTTTCAAATAGATTGGTGGTTTGACTCCTTGCTCTGTCGCACTGTAGCACGGTCGCGCAATTCGATTGCGTTCGATGTGCGGGTTTGTTTATTAATTTCATACGGTGTTGATCCTGTTTCGTCTTGGCGTTTTTGCCGTTATTTTGTAACATTAAATGGCAGCAGTCAAGTCAAATTGTAACCGTACCATGCGTAGACGAACCAACATGCGTACAGCAGCAAGAAGATCTTACCATCAAGATGCGCATGCGCATGCGCACTTTGCGGTTTAGTTTCACGAAGATATTTTGTTAAGATATGTTCGCTGGAAATGTGCAGTTAACAAAAAAAAAAAAAAAAAAAAACTAACTAACAATAACAACAACAGCAAAAAGTGGTGATAAATGATACGCCATTTAAAAAGCGGAGCACTAATGCGTCAGCAGGTGGAAAATTCATTAAATGTATTGCGATCCAATGAAGTGGATATGTGAATGTCGATCTCTGATAGATACAAATTTCCCGTTTTTGAAAAATATTACATTAGTTTATGTTTTCATTTTTTTTTTCTTTTCTTTCCTTATCTTTTTTCAACGGAATAAAGCAAAAAATTACAACAACAACAAAAAACCCTAAATGTTAGAGAAAATTCTTCTTATGAAAGTATCACGTATACAGAGACTTTTGTGCGTAAATACAATCAACTTTTTAATCAGTATAACAAATTCGTTGTTAAAACTCAGCCTATCACATTTTTTGTTATATTAACAAATCGTTTAATTGGGACAATTACTCCAAGTATTAACACTCAATAAATATTCTCAATTAACGATTTGTAACAACCAAAGGTATTAATAATAAAAATCAACCAATTATTTAAAATAAATAGAAAAGGAAAAAATGCCTCTCATCTACATATTCCATAATAAAAATTTGAGTCTGCAAAGTCAGTTTACCGAAGATAATTATACATTATAACATCATAAACATATGTGAGTCAATTTTTGATTATATTGTCCCTTCTTGTATGTAAGTCCGCATAAAGCTTATGAGAATTTTAAAAAAAATTCAATATTACGAACTTTTTCCGAATTTCGTGACACTTACAACAACAACCGAATTCCGTGGTGAACTAGCGATGCTATAATTTTTTGAGTATTCACTCAATTTTGTAACTAAACATACTTGCGATGAAATTTTTTTATGTTTTCTTTTAAATGTATAACTTTTTAAGTTTATTTTATGATAATTTATGCAATTCTGTACCCTTTTTCATTCATAAGAGCTCCAAAAATATAAAGTTTATGCATTCTATTTATCATGATATGTAATAAGTACTTGAACCACTAGTTATCTATCGAGCAATTTTAGTTATGATATCACTGAATATTTCATATCAGCTGTTCTGTGGTGGAATTCAAACTTTTTGAGAATCGGTCATATTCGACGCATGAGTACTCTGCTTTAGCGTTCATCAATAATATGAGCAAAATTTTATCGAATTATTTTTAATTGTATAAAACTAACATATTTTGCTGAAAAATAAAATGAGTTCTTATGAAAAACCATTGATTAACACTTATATATATTCGATTTTTAACAAAAATTTTAGTTCATGTTACAAGATTATAAAATATTTGTTAGACCGGAACCGGAATTTTCAGGGGGCGTGCTACGTTTTTGATTTTTCCATAAGAATGCATGCACAGGGGGCCTACTTCAATTCAACACACCCGTTTTTTGCCAAGTGCCATCTATAGTACTATATGTCATAAAAATATGTGAGCTAATTTTTGATTATTTTGTCTCGTCTTGTATGTAAGTCCGCATAAAGCTAATGAGAATTTTAGAAAAACATTTATATGCACTTTCAATAATTTCAATCAAAAGTTTCGTCAAATGTTAATAATTTTGGAATTTAATACAACAAAATAATCAACCAAATTTTTGTTCAAAATTTAAAATTACGAACTTTTCCCGAATTTCGTGATTTGTTTGAAATTTTTAATTGAGACAATTAAAAAACCGATGAATCGAGTTTAACAAACGCCATCAATTGGAATTTTTCGTAGCCAGTTTTTCTGTGTACAGGTACAAATTGAAGAGGATCATTCTGGGCCATTTGAAGTTCTCATGTTCAACCCATTGAATACTGGTCGCACTCCAGTCGCGTGTGTTGAAAATTATTTCGGAAGCAGTTTTTTTTTGTACTTCCTCGCATTTCGGAAGAGGATTGAACCCTTTCTCTCCCATAAAAACAGGCCTGGAATGACTGGCTCACCGGGCAACCGGGCAAATGCCCTCAATTTCTTTTTCTTTAAGGGGGTCTTCTCATTGAAAACCCGTTTTTTGGACCCTTTTTAAAAAAATTCTTATTTGAAAACGCAAAGAATATTTGAAAACTTTTTTTTATTTATTGTATTACAAAAGGGTCAAAGTAAAAAAAAAATTTTTTTTGCCTCGATACGTGGGCTGTTCAAAAAGTAATGAGACTTCAAAGTTGGTGGTGAAAAAAAACGGTGCCGTCACGGCGGCCACGATTCCGGGTCTCCGGAGCGTCCGAAATGGAAAAAAAAACGGGGTTATAATCAGTATAGATGTAATTCTCGGGTGAACCTCAAGCTTAATTTTGTGATTTTTTTTGACAAAATGGCGGCCATTCAAAAAAAAAATTTCAATTTCGGGCTTTTTTTGTAGTTTAGTGTAAAAAAAAAAATAGTAAAAAATTTTTTAAAATTATGGTCGAGGTTCACCCGAGAATGGTGACAATTCTGCGTCGATTCCACTTTGTTTCATGAAAATCGGTTCAGTTGAACTGGAGATATCATGGCCGCCAGTTCGAAAAACGTGGTTTCGAGATAGACGCGTTTAAAGTTTGAAGCAACGCAAAAATTACTCGTTTTAGCGCAGATCTTGCTCGACAAAGAAGGCCATATCCTCTAAACTATTTTGAATTTCAAAAAATCCTTTTAGGGGCATATTCACAACTACCCAAGCTATAAATAAATGCAAAAAAAAAAAAGTCGAAAAAAAAAGTTGCTCAATGAGAAGACCCCCTTAAACTAATTTCCTAAGCATACAGTATAGGAGGTCCTTCAACTCGTCTGCCCGGTAGGCCTCGGGCCTGCACAAAACCGAACCCCTGTTCAAAATTCATTTCGGATTTCATTAGGTAACCATAAGCGATCACCACCTATCGACGATTTGGGGAATATACATAAAATAGCTTGAATTCGCTACTCCTTAACGCCACAAAGTTCAAGCAAGTCTTACGTATATAATAAATTAAATTTGAATGGAAAATAAGTGATAAAAATAATAATAAAAAATAAATAATAATAATAATAATGGCAATGGTAATTTCCTTCCGAAAACATGTTTTACAAAGTCACAAACAACTTTCGAGTGACATAAGTCAAACGCCTTTGTTCAAACTATAAAACGTGAACGTGAACGGAATAACTGCGAAGCTCCTGGCCGAACAAGTTAAAGACTGAAGCCACAGATCGAACTCTTGTACATACTCGAAGTACATACATATGTATGTACATTTTCAGCTCATAGCAAAACGATCATTCATTCAAAAGAGTAAAAATGAGAAATGAAACAAAAAAAACAAAAATGCAAAAGAAACTTTTCCATAGATAGGAAATTTTTTTCGCATGTCTGGATATGTGCATTCTCGCTCTGGAATAACCCGAAACGACGCCTGAGACAGCCCAAATGAGTACCTTGTCATTGATGTTGATGATGATCATGCTGGCTGGTGTCGAGTCATGGTGTTCTAACACTTTCAGTGGGCTCTTCTAGTTAGCTGTCTCTGGTGAAGTGCTTAAAATGTTAAGCCAACACAACAAATTACTTAAACCTCCGACACGTTCTTTCCCCCCCTCTCTCTCTCTCGATCTCTCTTTCTCGCACATACATTCCCTGTGTTCTCCTCTCTTTCAATTTTATATTATTTTTACAGTGGAACTTCCACAGTTCGAATGACCGTTATGGACCGTCTTGGAACATGTAGAGTCATTGCCAAACCGATTAAGTCGAGTTATTGAAAATCGGATTTTATCGTGGTCTGACTGTATTTCTTTGTGAACAAAACAGTGTGGATTTTTGTGAATACCTCCGACACGTTCCATGGAGAGAGAGAGAGAGAGAGAGAGAGAGAGAGAGAGAGAGAGAGACTTGCTGCTGGTGTTGGCTGTGGTCTAGTCATGTCTTGTCTTGTCTTTCGAAATTTAATTTATGCAATTGGGCTGCGTAAAATTTGCCTTAGGTGCGAGCGGTAGTTGAAAACTTGTGCTAATCGCTTCAATGAGCAGATGATACGAGTACCTACCTACCTATACACGGTCTATGTGTTTTTTTTTTTTTTTTTTTTTTTTTTTTTTTTTGTTTGTGTTACCCGCAAGGGTAGTCGTAGTCGTAGTCGTGGTCTCAAGTCCCACTGATGAATCGCTCGCTAGCTATGGTGTATAACTGATTCGTGAACATAAAGTTGAGGTGCGTGTCGAACATTCAAATGGATGAGTGTGGTGCACCTACATTTCGGTGGAACGGTCGGACTGGGAGGTTCATGTAATGTCAAAAAATTGTTCTCTTCTCGGTTTTTGTTTGTTTTTTGTTTTTTTTTAAATTTTTTATTTTAGATGAATGTATGCATATTAGCTGGGAACCGTTGCTTGCGGTGTAGGTACATGGAAAACGTGCGAAATCAAACGATAGAAATTTAGAGTCTTTTCCCGTCCGAAAAAAATACGGGCTTCGTTTTTTTGCAAATTGCTCTTTTTTTGCAAATTTTTTTGGACCAAAAATTTATCTCAGAATATCTATTTACCGCTTAAATGCTTAGGGGACAAATTTTTCTGCGGATAATTTCAACGATTTACAGCATTTAGTTACTTAAACCACTGCTATAAATTGCCAAACTTATATAAGGACAAATTATTCCATTATGCGTATAGGGATTAAGGACTGTTATCTCAAAAATGGAAAAGCACCTCGGTACGTTCCACTTTAGTCAGGGTACATTAAAGGGTTATTAATTTTACGAATCGATTTATTTTCTTTCATATTTCGATAGTAAAGCTCATTGAGAATGTGCTGTGAAAAAAATCAGACCAAAATTTCAGGGCCCATAATTGCCGACTCGCCCCAAGCGACTTGTTTTGCTCTTAAGACTTGAAACGCGTGTTTTTCGAAACGTCATTTTCTGGATCGGGCGATATCCTACAGGTCTAACTATCCAAGCGATTGCTTTGAAACTTTAATATATTTTTTCTTTAAGTTTCTTTAATAAAGAACACTGTTATCCACTTTTGGACTTCAAAATTCGTTTCTTTTTAGTTTTGTGAAAATATTTTTCTCAGTGTAAAAATTAAAAAAAATATTTTTGAATTTCCTAATATTTTAGGAATCAGCCAACGTTTGTTTCGTCCTCCTATCTTATTTAGTTTTTGAGATATTTATAAAAATGCAAGTGCATATTTTTTTCATTTGTACTGGCGGCATGAGTTAAAAAATCGTATATCTGAACTCTGACTTACTTTTTTGTAAATATCTCAAAAAGTATACTTCCGAATTTGATGAATTTTCTTTTGGTAAAAGATAATTCCTTGAGAAATTTTTTAAACATATCTAAGAAGTGATGTAGCGACAGAAATACACTGAAAAAGCTTTTAAAATTTCCTTTTTAGTTTTGTGAACATTTTTTTCTCAGTGTAAAAATTAAAAAAAATATTTTTAAATTTCCTAATATTTTAGGAATCAGCCAACGTTTGTTTCATCTTCTTATCTGAATTAGTTTTTGAGATATTTAGAAAAATGTGAGTGCATATTTTTTTCATTTGTACTGGTGGCATGAGTTTAAAAAATCATATTTCTGAACTTTGACCTCGTTGAGGACCCCCTAATTGATGTCCGATCGATCTAGATCTTTTCATTTCACTTTTCTGTCGTTACTCTACTACATTTTGAGGGGGTGACTCGCAAAATTAAACGAAATTAGCAAATTTGGAACACCCTACTGAACAGCCTCTACCGTGTTGCCCTACTTTTTTTCGAATATTCTTCTACTAAAAAAAAATATTAACAAAGAAAAAAAAAATTAAAATTATAGAACTTTATTGTCTTATCAAAAAAAGTTCCAAAAAACGGTTACAATTTATGCGTTTACATGAAAATAACCCCTTAACCCATTTCGGTTCCGCTAGATAGGGTTATTTAAAAAATAAAAATCAATGTCCCTTCCTTTGCAACGTTTCGAAGCGAGTGGATGTCAAAATAAAGCCTGAACTTATTGGCGTTTCATAAAAATGATTACTTTCTTTGTTGGATAGTTCCCACCCAGTTTACACCTGGTCTTATATGAACACTTATGTTGAATCTTTTCTAACTATACACCGAGAGAAAAAGGTAGTTATATTACCTGAAAAAGCAGGTTAAAATAACCGATTTCACCGTTGATTGTTAACTTATGTGTAGTAGCGGTCAATTCAACAGTTAAAACACAGTCAATAAGGATATAACTACCCGATGGTTGATATACTTAACTGTCTCGCGGTTAAATCAACTGTCACCAGCGACTGGGAAAAAATTATGTATTTTTTGCTTTGACTTTTTTTTATCTTCTTTTATTAATATTTTTTGTTTTTTATTAAATTATTATATTTTTTCTTTATTTATTTGTTTCTATTTAAACCTTTTTCTCTTTCATCTCTTGAAATTTTCTCGCCTCGGCCGAGCCTTGAACCGCTGAGACTCCACTTCACAAAATGCTCACTTGAGTTTATGGTTGCTCAAGTTTTGTGGAACGTGCTTAAGGAATTGTTTCACTCCCAAAATTTTTTGCTTGAAAATGAACCATTAAAAAACAAAATAAATAAAATAAAACCTTAAAAATTTAGGAGAACATTTTTGTCTTCCAAAACAACTACACTCTGAACAAAAAAAAAAACTGTAATTAAAAAAAAAATTCAGAAGAATTCCCGCCGCCAGCAGGGATAAAACCCCGAAGCTCACGACTGTCGAGTCACAGTTTAAAGCACTGAGCTATCGAAACCTCCGGAGACGGTTGATCAGAATGCGAACTTATACGTCTAAGTGAACGAAAGCGAATTTGAACATAAAAAGTAACTGTTTTTCAACTGTTCATTTGACTGCCATTTTCAGTGCATTTAACGCGGAATACAATTTTTATTTGACCACTCTTACTTGAACTGTTCTAAGTAGTTGATTTAACTGTTGCTATTTCTCTCGGTGTACAATCATTAATATTAAAATCCGGAAAAAATAGAAATGTAATGAAAAGGAAATCGTGACAAATGTAGAAAATATAAGGCGAAGTGTATTTATTTGAATAAAAAATTCCAAAATATATATTAGGGGTATTCACAAAGGCGTCGGAAAATAGTAAAGTCGGAAAATTGGAAAATTTTATCTGCTTAAAAAGTGAAATTTTTTAATTTTTTTAAATAAGTCGCAATTTTCCGATTTTCCATCCTTCCATAGTTTTTAACACGCCTTTGTGAATGCCCCTATTATATATTTTAATATCGGTTCCAACCATTCGAACTTCGACTCCACCTCCAAGCCACCGAAAAAATCATAAATTTTTTTTTTGAAAGCGCAAGCGCAAAATCGTTTAATATTGTCCTTATAATCCTATCAAGGATTTCAATTTTTAGGAGAGAGGGAAAAAAAATTGCAAGGTCCAAAATGAGTTAAACAAGCTAAGAACATATCGCTCTCATCGAGAACTTCCCCTGGAAGATAGTTAAAATCGTTCCTTAAAAAATCCTTGAATGTAATCGAATGGATTCTATGCGAAAATTCTTCACTTTCAAAATTAAAAAAAAAAAAAAAGAGTTCCTCACAAGACTCAACGCCAAAAACTTGCAGAGGTCCAAAGAAAAAAAATGCATTTTTACTCCAATTAAACGCTGTCCATCGTTCACATAAGACTTGCAGGCATTCTGCGTGTATTTACGCGACTATGTCAGATTTTTGCCATAAAAAGGCAATTCACTTCCAGCCACCACCGATCACGTATGAGCCATTGAATCCAGACGATGCACACGCTCTATTCGCATACGATCAATATGGAATTGTGCCGAAACGGTAAATCAAGTATTGACCGCAAGCGCAAGCGCAAACGCTCGGAAAAGCACGATCTCAAAATCGCTCTTCTGGGAACTCTTTCGAGAAACAGGAAAAAGAGAAAGATTTCGTGCAAACGCGAATACATGAAATGGATTTTTTTATTTTTTATTTTTTAACCATAGAAAGGGAGTTTCAACGCCCCAAAAGACCCCGCAGGCTGAAAAAAGAAAGATGGGAAGAAAGAGAAAGAGAAAGAGAAAGAAAGGAAACAATGAACTTCGAGTTTTTGAGATATTTAGAAAAATGTGAGTGCATATTTTTTTTCATTTGTACTGGTGGCATGAGTTTAAAAAAAATATTTCTGAACTTTGACCTCGTTGAGGACCCCCTAATTGATGTCCGATCGATCTAGATCTTTTCATTTCACTTTTCTGTCGTTACTCTACTACATTTTGAGGGGGTGACTCGCAAAATTAAACGAAATTAGCAAATTTCGAACACCCTTCTGAACAGCCTCTACCGTGTTGCCCTACTCTTTTTCGAATATTCTTCTACTAAAAAAAAAATATTAACAAAGAAAAAAAAAAATTAAAATTATAGAACTTTATTGTCTTATCAAAAAAAGTTCCAAAAAACGGTTACAATTTATGCGTTTACGTGAAAATAATGGTTATTTAAAAAATAAAAATCAATATCCCTTCCTTTGCAACGTATCGAAGCGAGTGGCTGTCAAAATGAAGCCTGAACTTATTGGAATTTCATAAAAATGATTACTTTCTTTGTTGGATAGATCCCACCCAGTTTACACCTGGTTTTACATGGACAATTATTTTGAATGTTTTCTAACTATACACCGAGAGAAAAAGGTAGTTATATTACCTGAAAAAGCAGGTTAAAATAACCGATTTCACCGTTGATTGTTAACTTATGTGTAGTAGCGGTCAATTCAACAGTTAAAACACAGTCAATAAGGATATAACTACCCGATGGTTGATATACTTAACTGTCTCGCGGTTAAATCAACTGTCACCAGCGACTGGGAAAAAATTATGTATTTTTTGCTTTGACTTTTTTTTTATCTTCTTTTATTAATATTTTTTGTTTTTTATTAAATTATTATATTTTTTCTTTATTTATTTGTTTCTATTTAAACCTTTTTCTCTTTCATCTCTTGAAATTTTCTCGCCTCGGCCGAGCCTTGAACCGCTGAGACTCCACTTCACAAAATGCTCACTTGAGTTTATGGTTGCTCAAGTTTTGTGGAACGTGCTTAAGGAATTGTTTCACTCCCAAAATTTTTTGCTTGAAAATGAACCATTAAAAAAAAAAATAAATAAAATAAAACCTTAAAAATTTAGGAGAACATTTTTGTCTTCCAAAACAACTACACTCTGAACAAAAAAAAAAAACTGTAATTAAAAAAAAAATTCAGAAGAATTCCCGCCGCCAGCAGGGATAAAACCCCGAAGCTCACGACTGTCGAGTCACAGTTTAAAGCACTGAGCTATCGAAACCTCCGGAGACGGTTGATCAGAATGCGAACTTATACGTCTAAGTGAACGAAAGCGAATTTGAACATAAAAAGTAACTGTTTTTCAACTGTTCATTTGACTGCCATTTTCAGTGCATTTAACGCGGAATACAATTTTTATTTGACCACTCTTACTTGAACTGTTCTAAGTAGTTGATTTAACTGTTGCTATTTCTCTCGGTGTACAATCATTAATATTAAAATCCGGAAAAAATAGAAATGTAATGAAAAGGAAATCGTGACAAATGTAGAAAATATAAGGCGAAGTGTATTTATTTGAATAAAAAATTCCAAAATATATATTAGGGGTATTCACAAAGGCGTCGGAAAATAGTAAAGTCGGAAAATTGGAAAATTTTATCTGCTTAAAAAGTGAAATTTTTTAATTTTTTTAAATAAGTCGCAATTTTCCGATTTTCCATCCTTCCATAGTTTTTAACACGCCTTTGTGAATGCCCCTATTATATATTTTAATATCGGTTCCAACCATTCGAACTTCGACTCCACCTCCAAGCCACCGAAAAAATCATAAATTTTTTTTTTGAAATCGCAAGCGCAAAATCGTTTAATAGTGTCCTTATAATCCTATTAAGGATTTCAATTTTTAGGAGAGAGCAAAAAAAAATAGCAAGGTCCAAAATGAGTTAAACAAGCTAAGAACATATCGCTCTCATCGAGAACTTCCCCTGGAAGATAGTTAAAATCGTTCCTTAAAAAATCCTTGAATGTAATCGAATGGATTCTATGCGAAAATTCTTCACTTTCAAAATTAAAAAAAAAAAAAAAGAGTTCCTCACAAGACTCAACGCCAAAAACTTGCAGAGGTCCAAAGAAAAAAAATGCATTTTTACTCCAATTAAACGCTGTCCATCGTTCACATAAGACTTGCAGGCATTCTGCGTGTATTTACGCGACTATGTCAGATTTTTGCCATAAAAAGGCAATTCACTTCCAGCCACCACCGATCACGTATGAGCCATTGAATCCAGACGATGCACACGCTCTATTCGCATACGATCAATATGGAATTGTGCCGAAACGGTAAATCAAGTATTGACCGCAAGCGCAAGCGCAAACGCTCGGAAAAGCACGATCTTAAAATCGCTCTTCTGGGAACTCTTTCGAGAAACAGGAAAAAGAGAAAGATTTCGTGCAAACGCGAATACATGAAATGGATTTTTTTATTTTTTATTTTTTAACCGTAGAAAGGGAGTTTCAACGCCCCAAAAGACCCCGCAGGCTGAAAAAAGAAAGATGGGAAGAAAGAGAAAGAGAAAGAGAAAGAAAGGAAACAATGAACTTCGACTTGATTCCGTTGACCAATTAACTTCTTTCCCTCAATCAATCAGTGGAAACCTTCGCAATCGGAAACAGGTGGGGCCATTGAGATTCAGAAAAAAAAAAATAATAATTTTTTTTTTTTATTAAATTAAATAAAATAAATTTTTTTTGAATTCAATAGAAAAATATTGAAAATAGAACATTCAAAGAAATTCAAGAAATTTTATAACCCAAAAGACTTGAAGCTTATATAGCTAGAGAGATTATTTTTAATAGGGAGAGATTCTTTTCAATAGCATGAAGGTTTCGTTTTTTTATTTTTTTATTATTATTATTATTATAATTTTTTTTTTTCAATTTATATATGACGTGTGGAGCGTATTGCCAGCTTAAATGAGGTCTTAAGGGGGTCTTCTCATTGAGCAACTTATTTTCTCGACTTTTTTTTTTTTGCATTTATATATAGCTTGGGTAGTTGTGAATATGCCCCTAAAAGGATTTTTTGAAAATCGAAATAGCTTAGAGGATATAGCCTTCTTTGTCGAGCAAGATCTGCGCTAAAACGAGTAATTTTTGCGTTGCTTCAAACTTTAAACGCGTTTATCTCGAAACCACGTTTTTCGAACTGGCGGCCATAATATCTCCAGTTCAACTGAACCGATTTTCATGAAACAAAGTGGAATCGACGCAGAATTGTCACCATTCTCGGGTGAACCTCGACCATAATTTTTAAAAATTTTTTACTATTTTTTTTTTACACTAAACTACAAAAAAAAAGCCCGAAATTGAAATTTTTTTTTTGAATGGCCGCCATTTTGTCAAAAAAAATCACAAAATTAAGCTTGAGATTCACCCGAGAATAACATCTATACTGATTATAACCCCGTTTTTTTTTCCATTTCGGACGCTCCAGAGACCCGGAATCGTGGCACCTTTTTTTTCACCACCAACTTTGAAGTCTCATTACTTTTTGAACAGCCCACGTATCGAGGCAAAAAAATTTTTTTTATTTACTTTGAACCTTTTGTAATACAATAAATAAAAAAAGTTTTCAAATATTCTTTGCGTTCTCAAATAAGAAATTTTTTTAAAAAGGGTCCAAAAAACGGGGTTTCAATGAGAAGACCCCCTTAAATGAGGTATTAATAAAAATCGAATGGTTGTATTCCATAAAAATTGATATTTGAATGCTTTACAATGAGCTTTCATTGTTAATTCTTGATTGAAGCTTTCTCTTAGCCCTATTGGATTCAATTTCGTTTAACCCTATTGGGAAAGTCAATTTAAACGGCTCGTAATACGCTTCAGAGTTTTAGCCTTCATAATACATTCCACATATGCCATTTATAACCGAGTCCGGGTCGGTCCAGGTCGGTCCAGGTCGGTCCGTCGATCGACGCGAATCGAGCGTAGTCGCAGTCAGTTCACCCAATCGGTAATCTCGTTGCTCCTTTTTTTCGCAAGGCTCTCATAAAAATTTCATTCGGAAAACTTATCGCAAAAATTACGAATATGCCCGAGGTAAAGCAATTACGCATTGTGAGTCCGATGATGCCGCCAGATGATTCAAATCTAACTGGCATGATCTGCTCGCTTGCCCGCAATATTTCGACCGATTGGACCGCATTTTTTCGTCGTAAATTCTTTTTACTCCTTTTTCCAGATAAACAAACACAAAAACGTTGAGAATTTTCTCGACGGCTTGTAGTGTAATATAGTTGGTCATGGCTTTGGACGTTACAATTTCTTCATTTATTTTATACATTGGCATCGGCCACGGCATCGTCATCGTCATCGCCGCGGCACATCGGTGCATATTGGCTCGACTTCGTTTGAAGTGGCTTTTCATACTGCTCACAAGTATGTACACAAAAAAAAAAAAAAATATAAAAAAAATATTTAACTCATGTAATTTTTCTTTTCTCTCTCTCTCTCTCTCTCTCTCTCTCTTCTTTTTTTTGCATGATTTCTTTGGTATGTAAGCTTTTTTGTTTTCTATATGCCGAACACACTATTTTTTTTTTTTATATGCTTTTTGGTATGTTTGTGAGTCCGTATTGGGAGGAAGATTCGAGCCAGGTGCGTGAGAAAATCGCGGCAAGGAGCTTCGAAATAAAATTAGGTATTTCAAAATGATGCTCTTTCTTTCGAAAAAAAAAAAGAAAAACCTTCTCATGATGAATGTGGTAATTAGGCCCTCGTATGTAAAGGGAGTTGCTATTTGTGCGATGCCGGGTATCAGTATCAAATTGCTTGGATCGTCTGCTTGCAATGCTCGAACTTGTTTTTCTCTCTCACTTTATTTTGTTCCTTTTTTTTTTTTTGTCTTTAAATTCAAACCCAGCTGAATACACCGCCAGCACTTGAACTATCAGAGACAGCATCTGGTCGCGCCATCTACAAAGTGTTGCACATTGTGGGTTAAATAATTTTTTGTCGATTTTTCCCAAAGGCTTTCCATGTACTCTTTTTGTTTTTTGAGCTTGGATAATAAAAATTGTTACAATTTCAATTTTTAATTAAGTACTCAAGTATTTGGTTGTTTTTTTCAAGTGAGTTTTGAAAACCCTAATTTTAGGCCTTCAAATTCATGACGTCCGATTTCGATGAAAATTTATATATAGAATAAGTGAAAAATTCTAAGAATTTTGGGTCTAAAATTTTTTAAAAAAACTGATTACAACTAGTCCCTTTTGGACCAGTTCGAAACAAGACCCAAACTAGACTAGTTGTACTCGGTTGTTTGAAAAATTCATGACTTCAAAATTCGATGAAAATTTATATATAGAATAAGTGAAAAATTCTAAGAATTTTGGTGCTAAAATTTTTTCAAAAAATTGAATACAACTAGTCCCTTTTGGATCAGTTCGAAACTAGACCCAAACTAGACTAGTTGTAATCGGTTGTTTGAAAAAAAATTTTTGCGCCATAATTCTTAGAATTTTTCACTTCACGCTCTTCAGCGTGCACAACAAAGGTAGATTCTTTGCACTCTACACTATTTTCTCTGCGTAAAAAACTCTATAGTGGATTTCAGGCATGAAAGAAAATTCAAATCGCTATGCATTTGAATCTAACAAGTTCACATTTAATAAAGTTAAGAACGCCAAATTTTTTATCCAAAAAGTTCATTTCTAAATGAAGTAAAAATGAAAAGGTCTTCGCTTTAAATACTCATCACATTTGAGATCATTTCAAATATAAAAACTGTTGCGTTAAATTGTTAAACTATTTTTTAATTTTTTTTTTAACCTTTTTTTTCTCGGTGTAAGATTCTAGAAACTCATAAAATTCAATTTGGAAAAAAATCAAAAAAATAAGTACATATTTCTATTTTATGCTCGAAAAAATAAAATGTTTGGCCAATCGACCCAGAGCAACTTTGAAGCAAGCCACTGACACTTGGACATCCTGAGTTGTCTTCCTTCGAATATCATAAGAATCGATTTATTTATTTCCACTTTGGAGAACCCGTTCAGATCGTTCGCTTATGAAATGAAGAAGAAGACGACAAAATAAACAACAGACAACACAAAAGCACGTACGAACAAAAAAAAAAAAAACAACCTATTAATCAAGATTAAGTCCGTCGCCATCAAAGCTGCTCGTAGACGTTAAGACGAATGACGTCATTTCTGTTTTTCGAACACGAAGCGAAGTCATATTTTTAAATACATTGTTTTCCTTGTTGGCAGATAACTTGTTCTCGCATCGCTTATAAGTATAGTCTTGGGTTCAACTCATAGCATTTGAATTAATTATAATTTAAGAAAACTAAAAAAAAAAAATTCCTTAACTGACTTTCACTTTCAAAGCTAAGTACATTAAACTCTCGAAATTAAAGTGAAATGAAAGAGTTTCCGATTTTGCCGATGGATTGAAATAAATTTTGACAAAAGTTTTTATGATTTCGCCGGCGGCTTGTGTCAATCAATTTTAATTATATATATTTATTTGAAAATAACAATGAAAAGACCATGCCCATTTTTCGTCAGCCTAATATGCTTGCCACACGAAAATCGAAATTGAGCAATTTCAGAACAAAAATTTGCCTCAATTTGAAATGTCAAATTTGTTCTGAAATTTTTTTGAAATTGAGCAATTTCGATCTTCGTGTGGCTGGCATATAAAATCCTCTCATATTAATTTAGATAACATACATGTATATTAGACCGGATCAAATTTTAAGTACGTATTCCTATAGCAGAATAGTATTCTGCGAACAATTTTGAATAATAATGCCCAAGAAAGCATAGGACAAAAGTGAATTTTGTTTCGCCGGATTTGCAAAAATAGGTTTTTATATCGTTTTAAGTAAATTATTGTCGTCTTTATCCATTAAAACCTCTCAAAAAGGTAGAAAAACTATCAACCCTATATCTCTTAAAAGTAAAACAACTGAAAACATGCAATATTTTATTGAAGAACCCTTCTAAAATGCATTATTTCTGTTTGTTTTGCAAGCAAAAATTTTATTGTTACATGTGCCTAAAAATATGCTAAAATTATCTTAGTAAGATATAAAACGAAATTGATTTAAAATTTCCCATACTATTTGTAGCATATTTATTGGCATATTTCAGGTCGAACTTCTTTCGAAAATCCAGCGAAACAAACTTCATTTTTGACCTTTAGTTGATTGGGCATTCTTGCTTAGAAAAAATCCTAGAATCATGCCTTGCTATAGGATTTGGCATTTTTTTTTGTCGAACAATTTGATCCGCTCTAATGTATGTTATGTACATTAAGGTGGATCGATTGTGTAACCTCCAATTGCCCTGGCAGAATATTATTCTGTTGCCGATACTTAATAATTATGCCGAAGAAACTATAGGTCAAATGTGATTTTTAACCTTCCGCTTTTGCAAACAAAGGTTTTTCATGCAATATTCGACTTATTTTGGTCATAATTTTTGGTGAAAAAATCTCAAAAATCAGAGAAACAATCACTTCAACGTCCCTCAAAACTCGAGCCATTGAAAAAATTTCAAGTATATTTTCTTTAATAACTATCTTCAAATGTGGCCAATTTATGATGATCAGGGCTCGGATTTTGTTGACTTTTATAAATTTAAAGCATACTTTATGGAGTAAGAATTTTGTTCAACTCACATAAAGTTAAGGTTCGAATCGATTTTTAGCTTCGAAATGAATTTTTTCGAAGTTAGAAAGGCGGTTTCAATTTCAACTTCGCTTAACTTATTCGAAAAATGTTAATAAGAAAATATTTTGCCCCATAAAGTATGCTTTAAATTTATAAAAGTCAACAAAATCCGACACCTGCTCATAGAAAATATTCAAGAAATTCAACTTCTTTGGTACTGCATCATGGTCTTAAAATGGCCAATTTATGATGATTTTTCAAGCAAAATTTTATTATTTCTCATGCCTAAAATTATGCTAAGAATCAAAATAAGAAAAATTTCAATTTCAAAACTTTTTTGATTAGGTAGAAATTTCAATAATTTGTAGCATGCTTTTAGGCATATTTGAGATGAGCCTTCTTTTTGAAAAGCGGAAGAAAAAAATTCGTCTTTGACCTATGGTTCCCTGGGCACTTTTTCTCCAAAAAAAAATTGTAGAATATTATTTACCTAGGGCAATTTTAATTTTTTTTTTTGTCGAACAAAACGATCCACCTTAATGTACATCGTTTCGTAGTAGGTCCCGACCACGAATTTCAGTAACTGACGGCGGGACAGACAAATTGAAATAGTTTAAGCCCAAAATCCAACATTGCGAGAACCCGAGACGAGACGCTCAAATATTTCAATACATTCAATCGTATGGCTCAAGCTCCAATGTATCGCACTGCGAGACCTCGTATCGAGAAAATTTTGAAAAATTGAATATTTCTCGTTGCGAGGCAATTTTGACAGGTTAATGATGTAGCGATTTTTTGAGTACTCGCTATTGGGTACTCGTTTAAACTAATAAAACAAAAACTGTTCCGTGAAAAAAAGCTTTTAGAATATTTCGCGAGTTTTGGTTCATTTTGAAAATTTTTTGAAAATTTTTGAAAATTTTGAATTAAAATTTAAACTCAAGTGATAGCGTATTATTTTTATGAGTACTCGGTACTCGTTAGATGAGTACTCGGTTCAAATATTGTATTACTAGAAGCGAAGTTATGCTATCATCTGCGTGACGCAAAACTCTCATTGGAGATTGAAATGCGTCACGCAAAACATTTTCGTGACGTCTCGCACTCTCGCATCGGGCTCTCGCAATATTGGATTTTGCGCTTTAGTCTTCGATGTTGATAAAAAATAAATAAAATATATCAAGAATTTCCCTACGTTCTTAGATTGATTCTAACGGTTAAACGATGAACACAATTGGATTACAGTTGATCTTGAAAAGAATAAACTTTAGGTCTTAATTCACGTCATTCTTAAGTTTGGATTACGAATGTCGTGGTGCAAAAAAAAAGAATATTTTAAAGAACTGTTTAGAGCTTAACTCTTCGCAAAGATTTCAAGAAATTTAATTCCTCGTGAAGGTAATTATTAAATCATTTCATTATGACATCTCTGACAGTTCCATATGTTCTTAGATTTCAATTTTAAGTAAGCCCGTAAGGGATACTTGGACCAGAGATTGAAATCGGATTTTTCAATAGGGGAAGAACCTAAAATTAATGAATTGAACTCAAAATCTATTTAAGCGATCCTTATTATCAGTAAGGTAGCAGAAAATTTATTTATTTTGTTATAAATCATAATACAATAATGACTTCAACTTAGATCTGAGGCACTAACCTTTACGACAGGTAATCAGTCGGTCAAAGGTAACAGAAAATGTTTAAATTCAGCACCCAACAGTATGCATCGAAATATTCCGAATATTTCCGATAGTTACAAATATGTTCTTTCTTGTTCATGAATTATGCTAATTCAATCACATCTTGCGGAAGGATTCTGATGTGTGGATTTCTTTAAAGCCTTTAATTAAGCTCCGATTAAAAAGGCGTAAAATTAATTGGCTTTTTAAATATTCAAATGCATACCTTTAGGTGCTGAATTTAAATATTTTCGGCTGCCGTAGTTATCATAATTTACCTAAATATTTTAACTCAAAGCCACGCTGAGCGTAGTTTTTTTTTTTTTTTTTGAGACCTCGAGAGCTCTTCAAATCCATGCTGATAATAATTTTTTACAGAATCTTTTCCACAAATGAAATATTTCTGTACATAATTTTAGGCGCTTTAAAGCATACGATTATTTCGTTTTATTATTATTATTAGTAGTTTTTTTTTTTGGTTTTTTATTACGCTTCAATGAATATGTTTCATACATGCATAGATGAACCTAGGTGGGTAGGTAGGTAGGTTGAAGTGGCTGCCACACTTAGGCCGTTAATCGGCCCATTGTGATACCATGGATTTTTTTCTTGTGTTTGTGTATGCGATTTTTGAAAAAAACCAGTGCTAGGCTTGGAACATTACACTCCGTTTCGCCTGTGCCGGGAATCGAACCTCGGGACCGTGAGATCAAGAGCATAGCACGCATCCCCTACGCTATCCCAGAGCTAGAAATGTCGGAATTTCTGAAGCACAAAACGCTTGACTGTCCGCCCACATGATATCTTCAATTTCATTTTTTTTTTTTTTTAATTTCTTGATCATTTATTTGGTGATTTTTTATTACAGTTTTGCAAAGCCTCGTTCCATTTTTGGTACATTTTTGTATACATTGCCTTGCAGGCTTTTTCGCGACTCGTTTTTTGTTTTCGCACTGATCGACTCTGACTCTTTGCCATGATGTCATTCAAAAGTTCACACAACTCAACTTCAATACCACATGCAGAGTTGACTTTTCAATAAGTGTCAGTCATGAGACATTGTGCACGAAAAAAAAAAAAAAAATTAAAATAATTTAAAAAAATTTTTTTTTATTAAATCTTTTTCCGCGCAACTTCCTTCAATGCTTGCTTCCTACAGGGTTCGTTGTATTCGCTAAGCCGAAAAGCAAAATGCTAACAGAATTTAATGAGTTTTGAATGTGGGTACATAAGTATTAAATTTCTTTGTTTTTTTTTTTTTTTAGTGCGTGGGTTGCGGACACTCAACTTTCATTCGATTATTCATCGTCGAGTGAAAAGTTCGTTAAAATCATTAAAAAAAAAAATTTTTTATTTCAAAAGAGGGAAAAAAGTAAAACCGAATTTATTATTTTTATATAATTTATTTTCATGAAATTCATTTGAATGTTTGCTTTCAAGGATTTAACTGAAGACCATTTCTTTGTTCATTCGAACTTTTTATACCCGACACACTCTGTGTCGAGGGTATATTGCGCTTGTGTGGTTGTGTGCAACACCCAGACCCAGTCGGTATAGACCATAAATGTATATAGAAATGATCAGCGATTCGATTTAGACATGTCCGTCTGTCCGTCCGTCTGTCTGTCCGTCTGTCTGTCTGTCTGTTTGTATACAGTTTTCTTATCGAAGGAGTTGAGCTATCTTGACAAAATTTGGTATGCGTGCTCACCGGGACATGAGTAAGAACAAGTTCGAGAATGGACCTGATCGGACCATTTTTAGGGGTACCTCCAGTACTAGGTTCTGTCACAAAAATCTCAAAAGTGCCCTAAAATCGGATTTTTTCGAAATATTTCAGTAAAACTTAGGATTAGAGCGTATATTTAAGCCTCCGATTAGAACTCAAAAAAAGTTGGTAAAGTGGGCGTGGCAAAGGGGCGGTTTTCATAAAGAAATTTAACAAAAGTCGATATATGGGGCCCCTTATGGCCTTAAACACCTCTTGATATTAAAAACTATTTGAACATGTGTGTCTGTGTCGGGTATTTTATTGTCAGGCTCGCCTGACTATAAAACCCTTACTTGTTTTTTTAGTAAGAATTACTAATTTTAGAACTTTATACGCCTACGAATGGTATTTTGTTCGTCTTTGTTCTTTTTATTCTCTTGAATGAAAATAAGTCCCGAGCAACCTGCCCACTCGGTCCTTTCGATAGCATTCAAGTTCGTTGCTTCAGTCTTTTGTTTTTATGAAGCTGGTTCGCTTGTAGGAAGTCCAAAGAGAAAAATATCAAAATATTATAAGTAAAAAAAGCAAAGAAAAAAACAAGAAAAGGAAAAGGAAAAGGAAAACGACGACAAACAAGTAGCCATATTGCGAAGGCGTCGTAATTGCAAGAATCTTTTATTGACGTAATAAATCTGCCACTTTCTTGGCAAGCAGAAAAAAGTTGGCTCCAACGAAAATTTGCATAATGATATTCAATCTACGAACGGCTAAATGCCATTTAAAGAGAATATTGAACGAACCCGCTCAACTAAAGAGAGAAAATATTTTGAAAAAAAAAAAATTAGATCAATAATCGAAGTACTGAGTCACATGCATACAACAATAACAAAACCAACACAACAACAACAGTAAAAAATAATAATAAAAAATATAAAAAAATATTTAAAAAAACCGTTCACAACTAAAAGCTTAAAGCTACAAAACGAGGTCATTTTTTTTTTGTCTCGTCTCATTTGGAGTCTAAAAAGTGGTTTTTGCATGGACTTTTTTATCGTTTTTTTTTTTTTTTTTTTTTACATATCTTTATTTCGGCTCCTTAATTCATTATGACATCATTCGGAGTGAGTCGAGAGAATGGTCTTAAACATGAATTTTCGGCTTGAAGCTGATTGCATTTGAAATACTTATATTCGAGTCTTACCTTTGGCATTTGTTAATCCACACAGTGACGCTATTCCAATTATATAAATTAAATTAAAAGCTCTGCAAATCGCTATTGATCGATCCATTGTGTCGGTTTTTGTGTGTTTAATTTTTTTCTATTCGCAAAATAGAAGAATAAAAGAAGTCGAATTTAATACCAAAAAAAAAAAAATTATTAAATTTTCACTTTTTCAATTTCACTTTAAATCCAAAGATTATTGAATAAAAATTTCATAGAAAAAAAAATTTTCATAAATCTTTTTTGCCTTCTCAGTATTTTTATTTGATTTTAACATCTGCTATTTAACACTTGCAAGATTAAAAAAAAAAAAAAAAAATCCGAGGTCGTCGCGGTATGAATTCAACGATCGAACGGAAACAGCTCGTAAACTTATTACTTAGTAAACATAACACACACACACACACATATGCGCACGCTTGTGTCGACGATCATTCGTCTTGTTTGATCGTGCGTCGGCTGTCAGAGACGTCTTTCACAGGCAAAATTGAGAAGAATAATAAAATAATAAAAATTTTGAAATATTTATGCTAAAAGGAAATACACACATACGAATGCAGCTGAACGTGTGAAAAACCGCACGACATACAGGGGCGCAAGGAAAATCGGGGGAAAAAATAATTTTTTTTCTTCTCCCTATTTATTTATTTTTTTTATTTTATTTAATTGAATTTGTATTAATTGCTTGAGATTCAATGCCGACGCTATTGTGTCCCGATAAACGAGTGTGTACGGTCTGATTGCCACTGATCGATCGTGTGGGTAAAAACGTCCGCGCCGTACGCCGGTTTCGCACAAACTGAATTCACGTACGTTGCGCGAGAGTGTGTTGCAACATTCTAAACAGCGACGATCGTGTCAGTCTGAAAGATACGTTAGTAACAACCAGCCAGCTGTTGACCAAAAAAGAGAAACTTGTTACGCTGTATGATTAAGAGAGCAGCGCGCAACACTGCTTCGAAGTTAACGCTTCACGAAGTGATGTTTTATTTTTATTTTTATTTTATTTATTTGTTTTTTTCTCTCTCATGGTCTTTAGGCTTTTTTATTTATATATATTTTTTTCGTCTGTGAAAGGATGCTTTTATTGTTGTGTACCTACGAATAATTATAGTAGGTAATAATATCCTTTCGTTCGATCCATAAGCATATGAAGACGACTCAGGGGCGGATAAGGACAATTTGCAGTTGAGATATTCCGGCCTCAGACAGCAGCTTAATTTTCGCCTTTTTTTTTTGTTATTTATGCGTTGACGGTCAGAATTTGACGCCCGTGAAAATTGGCCAGCTGCTTATGTTGCCTATTCGGTAAATCCGGCACTGAGACGGCTTGAGTGTTGAATGTCTGCCTCAAATTTCCTATAATAATAATTGATTCGTTCGGAAGTGTCCTTCCAATAAAGATCAATATTCAATCGTTCAGAAACTTTTTCAAAATATACGACTCTCTATGGATAATATTAGGGTGATTACCAACCAGGGGCGGACTGGGGCCCACCGGGCAATACCTAAGAAAAAAAAATATTTAAAATAAAATCCTTACTCCATAAGTATTTATCCCGGATACAGCTCACTGGGGCCCACCGGGATTTTGCCCGGTTACCAACCCAGCGGCCATTATTGCCTACCGCCTACAAAGTATACGAGGCTGTAAGCGACCTGCCTATTTATAGCCATGATACAAGAAAACAAGATAGCGCCACTTGAGAGAGGAAACGTCACAAACTCAAAATCGCGATTCGTTGTTGTTGTTTCCCATGTTAAACCGGCTTTTTACTTTTTTGAATAGCATGGGAAACAACAACAATTTCTCGCTCAGTGACGTCGCAAACTCAACTTTCGGCTCTCAGAGAGAGTCTCAAAATAGCGGTACTGAAGTGGCGCTATCTTGTTTTCTTGTATCATGTTTATAGCTACGAAGTATACGAAAATTGTAGGCGAATTGCCTACCAATAGCTTACAAAGTATACGAGATTGTAGGCGACCTGTCTACCAATAACTTACTTTGTGTGGTGGTGCTAGGAGTTCACTCTATAAAACGGCCACGCTCGAATAAAAGTATACTAGGATGGTATATGAGGTCGTATGCATTACTGCCTACAAAATGTATTGCGGCTCATCGCTTTTGTAAGCAGCATTTTGGAATGCTTAAGGGTTAGTCTATACATTAACCCTTTTTGGCTTCAAAAGTAAGTTTTATCCTACTTTCGATCTACTTTCTATCCGTCAACTTATTTCTGCACATTTCACGAGCAGCACCACAAAGCAAGCTTGAATTTCAACAACTTTCCTCCCGCCGCACAGTGTCCAAAAATAGTAAAAAAAATCAAAAGTGATCTTTTCAAAAAAAAAAAAAAAATGTTTTCGATTTCAAAATTTCTTATTTTCAAACAAAGAAACATTCATTGCTCTTGCGGAACAAATTCTTTTTTTTTTTTTGGCCACAAAATGTATGGAGCCGCTACACTGTGCGTCGCACGCAATTGTCACAAATTTCCTTTTGCAATTAATTTAATGCAATTAAAATGAGCAACCTGCCTTATATCGCACAATCTCATCGTGTTCATGTTTACGTGTGCATATACATACATACATATATATATATATGTATTAATTGCTACATATGAATATGTCAGCTAGATTTCATTCGAACTAATGATGACTTGCTTGAACGGATAAAAAAGCAGCAGCAGCAACGAATGCCAGCAATGGGCGCACGATAAAATCTACTGTCACAGCTAGCCCCGAAACTCCCACTTTTTTGCAACCATATGTGACGATACCTTTTATAGCCATGCCTATAGATTCTTTAACTTGTAAATTGCAACGAAATGGGGAAAAAAAGTTTTCAATTAAAAAAGAAAATTCTCCAATGGAAGATAACGAGTTAAAAGAATATTAAAAGAAATTTCACACGATTTCTCCCGCGATGTCAAAATGGAACCTTTAATCTTATGTTAAAAAAAAAAATATACTAAAATTAATAAACAACTAAAAAGAACAGTCTTAACGAAAGGAAAGTACCCAGGCCTGTAGAGAGGGGGGCTGAAAAAGGGGGATTTTTCTTTCTGAAGGAGGCCGCAATTGGCAAGGGGATTTCTTTTTTTTTTTTTTTTGGGTCGCACATTTCTGTGAGGACCGACCCCGACAAGAAATCCCCCGGGCCCCAAATTTCTCTCTACGGGTACCTATCTAAAAAAAAAATAAATCAAAAAAAACCTTTATAATAAAGTTTGCTGTGTTAATTAGCACAGATAGGAATCTTTAATCTCACGATTCTGATGGATGTCAATGGTTTTAAAGTGTCTACATTTCACGTTACAGTGCCGAGCGGTGAAATCGAGGAAACGGCCCTTTCCGTGCTATCTTTTCATATATTTTTTTCATTTTTTTTTTTCATTTACAGTGCTGTGCACAATGTGCAATGTGTTTGTATGAAATTTTGAAAAATGTTAGGTCATTTTATATGGGAGCCCCCTTAAGGAGG